>LZPO01044594.1:59246-80151 GCA_001675575.1 Neotoma lepida | reverse complement strand
TGCTGGCATCTTGCTTCTCCTTTGGAGGCTGCTGGTGTCTCCCTCTCTTCTCCTTTCTTCTCTCTGTATATCTGCTTGAATTTCCCACCTGCCTCTAAGCTGCCTTGCCATAGGCCAATCCAAGGAGAGAGACAGGAAAGAGAAAGGTGGAGTGGAGGAGATGCTAGACTGCCATCCTAGGAGCAACACGTAATGGGATCCAGGTAAAGCCACAGAACANGTGGAGATACATAGATTAATAGTTATGGGTTGAGTTAAACTATAAGAGCTAGCTAACAAGAGGCCTGCCATAGGCCATCCAGTTTGTAATTAATATAAGCCTCTGAGTGATTATTTTATAAGGAGCTGTGGGATGTTGGGGGTGGGCAGGGCCTGAGGAAACTTTCGGCTACAATACCCAATTTGTTAATTGGATTATTTAGTTTGTTGATANCTAGTTTCTTGGGTTCTTTACATATTTCTGATATTAGCCCTCTGTCAGATGTGGAGTTGGTAAAAATCTTTTCCCATTCTATGAGCTGCCTTTTTGTCCTATTGACAGTATCCTTTGCCTTACAGAAGGTTTTCAGTTTCATGAGGTCCCATTTATTAATTGTTGATCTTAGTGCCTGTATAATTGGTGTTCTGTTCATGAGGTTTTCTTCTGTGCCAATGTGCTCAAGGCCNTTCCCACTTNGTCTTGTATCAGGTTCAGTGTATCTGGCTTTATGTTGAGGTCTTTTATCCACTTGGACTTGAATTTTGTGCAGAGTGATAGATATGAATCTACTTGCACTTCTCTACAAGCAGGCATTCAGTTAGACCAGCACNATTTGTTGAAGATGCTTTCTTTTTCCATTGTGTAATTTTGGCTTCTTTGTTGAAAAATCAGGTGTCCATAGGTGTATGGATTTACATCTGGGTCTTCAATTCAATTCCAATGATCAACCTGTCAGTTTTTATGTCAATACATGTGATTTTTATTAGTATTGCTCTGTANTACAGATTGAAATCAGGGATGGTGATACCTCCAGAAGTTGTTTTACTGTACAGGATTGTTTTATCTATCCTGGGTTTTTTGTTTTTCCATGTGAAGTTGAGTATTCTTTCAAGGTCTATAAAGAATTGTGATGGAATTTTAATGGAGTTTGCATTGGATCTATAGATTGCTTTTGATAAGATTGCCATTTTCAGGATGTTAATCCTGCTGATCTGTGAGCATGGGATTGATCTCTAGCTAAAACTTCAAGTACTATATTGAATCAATATGGAGAGAGTGCACAACCTTGGAATTGCTTTGTGTTTCTCTCAATTTAATTTGATGTTGCCTATTGGCTTGCTATATGTTGACTTTATTATGTTTAGGTATGTTGCTTGTATCCCTGTTCTTTCCAAGACTTTTATCATGAAGAAGTGCTAGATTTTGTCAAAGGCTTTTTCAGCATCTAGTGAGATGATCATGTATTTTTTTTTCTTTCAGTTTGTTTATATGGTGGATTACATTGACAGAATTTTATATGTTGAACCATCCCTGCACTCTGGGATGAAACACATTTGATCATTGTAGATGATCTTTTTTTGTGTTCTTAGATTCAGTTTGAGTGGTGGTTTGAAACAAAATGGGCCNCAAAAGGAGTGGCACTATTGGGAGGTGTGGCTTTGTTGAAGTAGATGTGGTCTTGTTGGAGGATGTATGTCACTTTGGGGGTGGGNTTTGAGTTTTCCTATGCTTCCAAGATACCTCCGAGTATCTCAGTTGATTTCCTGTTTCCTGCAAGATGTAGGACTCTCAGCCGCTACTCCAGCACCATGTCTGCCTGCATGCTGCCATGCTCACTGTCATGATGATAATGAACTGAACCTCTGAAACTATAAGCAAGCTACACCAATTAAATGTTTTCTTATAGGAGTTGTCATGATCATGGTGTCTTTTCACATCAATAGGAACCCAAACTAAGACAGTTTGCAAGTATTTTATTGACTATTTTTGCATCTATGTTCATGAGGGAAGATGATCTGTAATTCTCTTTCTTTGTTGAGTCTTTGTGTTTGGGTATCAGGATGACTGTTGTCTCATAAATAATTTGGGCAATGTTCCTTCTGTTTCTATTTTGTAGAATGATTTGAGGAGTATTGGTATTAGCTCATCTTTGAAGGTCTGACAGAATTCTGCATTAAAACCATCTGGCTCTGGGCTTTTTTTTTTTGGTTAGGAGACTTTTTATGACTGCTTCTATTTCCTTGGAAGTTATAGGTCTATTTCAATTGTTTATCTGATCTTGATTTAATTTTGGTAAGTAGTGTCTATCAAGAAAATATTATCCATTTCTTTTTCATTTTTCAATTTTTTGGAGTACAGGTTTTTGATGTATGACCTAATGATTCTTTGGATTTCCTCATTGTATGTTGTTAAGTCCCCCTTTTCATTTCTGATTTTGTTAATTTGGATATCCCTCTGTCTACCTTTTAGTTAGTTTGGATAAGGATATGTCTATCTTGTTCATTTTCTCAAAGAACCAACTCTTTGTTTCCTTGATTCTTTGTATTGTTCTCTTTCTTTCTATTTTATTCATTTCAACCCTGGGTTCAATTATTTCATGCTGTCTACTACTCTTGGGTGTGTCTGCTTCTTTTTGTTCTAGAGCTTTCAGGTGTGCTATTAAGTCTTGGCTATGAGAATTCTCTAATTTCTCCATGCAGGAAGCACTTAGTGCTATGAACTTTCTTCTTAGCACCACTTCCATTGTGTTTCATAAATTTGAGTGTTTCGTGCATTCATTTTCATTGAATTCTAGAAAGTCTTTAATTTCTTTCTTCCTTGACCCAGTGGTTATTCGGAGAGAGTTGTTCAGTTTCCATGAATTTGTAGGCTTTCTGTTGTTTCTATTGCTGAAATCCAACTTCAATCCATGGTGCTCTGAAAGGATACAGGGTGTTATTTTAATTTCCTTATGTCTAATGAGACTTGCTTTGTGACTGAGTATATGCTCAGTTTTGGAGAAGGTTCCATGAGGTGCTGAGAAGAAGGTATATTTTTTTGTTTGTTTGTTTGGATGAAAAGTTCTGTAGATATCTGTTAAGTCCATTTGAGTCATAATGTCTGTTAGTTCTGGTGTTTGTCTGTTTAGTTTCTGTCTGGCAGACCTGACCATTGGTGACCATGGGGTGCTCAAGTCTCCCACTATTAATNTATGGGGTTCTATATGTGATTTAAGCTTTAGTAATGTTTCTTTTACAAATATGAGTGCCCTTGTATTTGGAACATAAAGGTTCAGAATTGAGATATCATCCCGGTGGATTTTTCCTTTAATGTGTAAGTTGGGAACTTGGCCTTCTGATGGTTAGCTTGGCCTTTAGTGCAGCAGGGGGCCTCTTTTCTTCTGACTGGTATGGCCTGCACCTGTTCTTCTGACTTTTGTGGCCTGCACCTGAGCAGCTAATGTCTGTTCTGGCTGGTGTGGCTTGTGCCTGAGTGGTGGGGAGTCCAGTGGGCTTGGGGGCAGGGTCCAACAGTGGTACCAGAGATGAGCTAGGATGGGTAGTTGTAGCAAAGGTCTTGTGATACAGAATCTAAGGAGTGAGCAGTTCCATCTGTGGGCAGGTCACTCACTAATTGTGTGTGGTCTGCCCCTGATTAGTGGAGGTCTGTTAAGGGTTAGGGACAGGGCTCAGTAGAGGAGCCAGAGATGAGCTGGGATGGAGTAGGCCTCAGAAAGGATCCCAGGGAAAATGATTCCAGGGAGCNGAACAGTTTCACCCATAGGCAAGTCACTCAGTGGTTTTGGCTGGTGTGGCCTGTGTCTGAGTGGCAGAAGTCCACTGGGATTGGCAGCAGGGCCTACCAACAGAGCCAGGGACTAGCTAGGAAGGCATGGGTCTGGCAATGGTCCTGGGGGGACAGAATCCAGAGAGGGGTGCAGTTCTTCTGGCTTGCAGGCCAGTCATTTACCAGTTCTAGCTGGTGTGGCCTGCTCTGGTTCTGGCTGGTGTGGCCTGTTCCTGTGTGTCAGAAGTCCAACAGTGTTGGGGGCAGGGCACAGCAAAGAGGCCAGCTATGAGCTGGGATATTGTGGGCCTGGTGAAGGGCCCCAGGGAACAGTGACTTTTGACAATCTTTACAGCTGATATATGCTTGGAGAGGGGAGGCCTGGTGAATCTTGTCAGCTTCAGGGACTTCCTGGAGGTATTTAGAGTTGTTTGCTTCCTGGGCTTCAGTAGCTTGTGGTTTCCCATCCCTGTAAACATGTTGTGTCTTAATGAGAGAATTCCAAGTTGGAAGGTTTTAATCTCTGGGAAACTGCTATACAGTCATGGGTTCCAAAAGAAGAGTGTAGCTAGAGAGGGTCAGGCAGCTTTCCGTGGCTGAGGCTGTTTTTGAAGGATCTGCCTGCTGGCTTATACTGCTAATAGCAAGCTCTTTCTGGAAGAGGGATCCAGAGATGCATTTCCACGTGGATCACACCCACTTTAACCTGTGTCACGTGCTGTTTCTGCCCCCTTCTCATGCTCATCTCATGGCACTATGGCACTGCAGTGTGGTTGGCTGTCCATGTCTGCAGGTCCCATAACTTTGATACAACTAACCACAGTTCAAAATGTTTGAGAAAAACATTTTTTTTTATCCTACTGTGTTCTTTCCCTGATTCTCAAAAATGAAAACAATTCAGAGTAGTTAGTCACACTTACTAATTCCTGGCAGAGTGGCATGAAGCCTACACGATGGTTTTCAGAGGCATGGCCTGCTTCCCTCCCTTCTGCCTTCCTGTAGTCCCTAAGTGGTCCCATACTCCTTGCATCTGGATCAGTGCTTGCTCTTCCTTTATTCTCATTTGCACTCCCATTCTCTCCACTCTCTACTTGTTATCTTTTCACATCTTTAGTGGCTGACATATTCTTTATAACTTGCAATGCTATGTTTTATTTAAACTTTATTTAATGAGATGATACTGTTTTAATAATGAAATTGAAATGAAGAACTTAAACCAGCATTTTATTATGTATATTTTCAAACATACATCAATGTTTAAAATGTTTCTATTTCTGCTACTACATTTTACTCTATTTATAACAATCCACATATCAAATATTTCTATTCACCTATCCACTTAGCATCCATCCATCCATTCATAAATCTATAATCCATTCATCTATCATCTATCCATCTATTCTCCTTGTATCCATTTATCATCTATACATTATCATCTGTTCATTGATCTATCTTTCATCCATCATCCACTTTATTTTTATACATATAAAAATAAATTCCATGCATACTATTGACAAGAGTTCAGTGTGGTCTACTATTTATTTTATTCTCTTGGAGGAAAATCTACCCAAACTCAAGTACACAAACATTAAGCATATCTTTGTTGCATTCTTGCAAATGCACAGTCCTGTGTCCCCCAAGTCAAATCATTAGCTTCTAGGAAGCTCAACATATCTCTTTCTAAACAGCTTCTGTCCTCACCTCTCTAAATGTAAATACAGTTCTGATTTTTCCACATAAAGTTTATGCCCTGTTCTAGAATTTCATATATAATAAAACAAAAAAAAGAAAAAAAAACAAAATCAGAACAGTGTGAACAAGAATGTTGACAGTTGCTGAATCCAGAATAGTCAGAACTGGAGACAGTACATGTGCCCATCAATAGGAGACAAATAATTATACACTCTTAAAAGAAACAGTACTCAACAATAAAAGTTGAAGTGTTGTTGGAAGCAGCAGCATGGCTGATTCTTGGGAGCTCTTTCTGAGATACACCTTGCACCAAGGACTACTTACTGTAGTGACCAATTTTAATCATTCTCCCTTTAATTCTCCTTAGGTCAGTCTCTAGAATGTTTCTTATAGCAAACTACACAGAGTACTCACTCCCCTAGGCACACTTAAAGAAACGATGGTTGCTGTGTGGTGCCTGAGAGATCTTAATTCAGAATATACTAGGTTCCTGAGAAATACCAAACAGTAACATCAACAAGGACTCTTACTCAGCCACATCTATCTGCTGCCTCTGAGATACTAGGATTTCAAGTCTCTGGAAGTCTGCCCTCTCCCAGGGCTGAGTTCATTCATTTGTCTCTGAAGATAGACCATGAGACCTTTAACAGGAGCTGGAGGGTTACATATCTTTATCTTCTTATCTTATTTTGNAGAAAAAAGAACGTGAACTCAAACTAAATAAGTCAACAAATGCTTTTACAACTGGGAAGTTGACTCACCCTCCAAACATCCCAAAGGAACAGCTGCCAGCAGGGACTGGGAATGCATCTTCAGCCTCAGTCAAACCTTCTGAAGAGAAGGCCTCTGAGAGTAAAAAGACGTACAACAGCATCAGCAAGATCGACAAAATGTCCCGGATTGTGTTTCCTATCTTGTTTGGCACCTTCAACTTAGTTTACTGGGCAACATATTTGAATAGAGAGCCCGTAATAAAAGGGGCCACCTCTCCAAAGTAAGCTAGGGAAGACCCAAGCTTCCAGGAAAATACACTCCCAGAGAAATGGAACCGAGGAGAGCCCAAGCTCACAGAGACTGGCTGGGCGCTGTCTTTCAGGAAATTTTGCATGTTTAATAATATGTACAAATAATATTGCCTTGATGTTTCTACGTGTAACTTCAGATGTTTCAAAGATGTCCCCTTAATAAATAAAGCAAACAACCTTCTAGAAAAACGGGAGGCAATGACTGACACTCAGATGCTCAGTACCCTAACATCAATAGTTTACAAACAAGATAAGTATATTTTTAACTGTTCCAAGTATATGATGTTTTTCTACTTTGAATGCCATTTCATACCGTTTTTCCCAGCTGACAAAACATTTTAAGAAATCCCAGTGATGACTACTTGACAGCTGCAAAGAGCAAAGATCATGGGGTGCACACTGTCCATGAAGAGCAACTGTGGACATTTCAGTCCAGTACTAATTGCCTTTAATACTTCCTCTTCTGAAATTAGTAAAATACTGCATGAACTGACATTAAGAAATAGAATAAGCAAACATTTATGCAGACAAATTTAATGAGAAGCACATAGTGTGTTAGATTAGCAGATCAAATATTTCCCCCAGGAAAAAAGGAACTGATTCAAAGTTAACTTTGATTTTGTGGAAAATAAATTTATTTCAATAACCTTAATAACGACTAAGAAAGAAAAGAAACTTAAAACCTTAAAACAACAAGGTCATGGCCGTTCTTGGCCTCAGCACTCTGTGCCCACTGTCTCTGGAACGCCGGCTCCTCTTGTTGCCGCTTCAGTGCTGAGAAATTGTATTTGAGTTATTTTCTGTTTTAATTCCCTGTACATATTTCATGATTGGATTATCGCTCTGTTAGCTTTTGTATATGAATCTTAAATGTTCATTAAAAAAATTTAAAAATGAACTGATCATATTGGCATATGTCATTTATATTTTAAACTCAATGTTGATTAACTAACTTCCTGAAAATAATGTAAAATCTCATATGAACTTGCTTGCAGAAAAAAAAAGGAAAGCTTAGTGGGTGATTTCCTACTCTTCCAACCTAATTATGCAGGGGAAGGCTTAGTGAGGATCCTTCTTGACATGGCATGCNGAACAGTTTCACCCATAGGCAAGTCACTCAGTGGTTTTGGCTGGTGTGGCCTGTGTCTGAGTGGCAGAAGTCCACTGGGATTGGCAGCAGGGCCTACCAACAGAGCCAGGGACTAGCTAGGAAGGCATGGGTCTGGCAATGGTCCTGGGGGGACAGAATCCAGAGAGGGGTGCAGTTCTTCTGGCTTGCAGGCCAGTCATTTACCAGTTCTAGCTGGTGTGGCCTGCTCTGGTTCTGGCTGGTGTGGCCTGTTCCTGTGTGTCAGAAGTCCAACAGTGTTGGGGGCAGGGCACAGCAAAGAGGCCAGCTATGAGCTGGGATATTGTGGGCCTGGTGAAGGGCCCCAGGGAACAGTGACTTTTGACAATCTTTACAGCTGATATATGCTTGGAGAGGGGAGGCCTGGTGAATCTTGTCAGCTTCAGGGACTTCCTGGAGGTATTTAGAGTTGTTTGCTTCCTGGGCTTCAGTAGCTTGTGGTTTCCCATCCCTGTAAACATGTTGTGTCTTAATGAGAGAATTCCAAGTTGGAAGGTTTTAATCTCTGGGAAACTGCTATACAGTCATGGGTTCCAAAAGAAGAGTGTAGCTAGAGAGGGTCAGGCAGCTTTCCGTGGCTGAGGCTGTTTTTGAAGGATCTGCCTGCTGGCTTATACTGCTAATAGCAAGCTCTTTCTGGAAGAGGGATCCAGAGATGCATTTCCACGTGGATCACACCCACTTTAACCTGTGTCACGTGCTGTTTCTGCCCCCTTCTCATGCTCATCTCATGGCACTATGGCACTGCAGTGTGGTTGGCTGTCCATGTCTGCAGGTCCCATAACTTTGATACAACTAACCACAGTTCAAAATGTTTGAGAAAAACATTTTTTTTTATCCTACTGTGTTCTTTCCCTGATTCTCAAAAATGAAAACAATTCAGAGTAGTTAGTCACACTTACTAATTCCTGGCAGAGTGGCATGAAGCCTACACGATGGTTTTCAGAGGCATGGCCTGCTTCCCTCCCTTCTGCCTTCCTGTAGTCCCTAAGTGGTCCCATACTCCTTGCATCTGGATCAGTGCTTGCTCTTCCTTTATTCTCATTTGCACTCCCATTCTCTCCACTCTCTACTTGTTATCTTTTCACATCTTTAGTGGCTGACATATTCTTTATAACTTGCAATGCTATGTTTTATTTAAACTTTATTTAATGAGATGATACTGTTTTAATAATGAAATTGAAATGAAGAACTTAAACCAGCATTTTATTATGTATATTTTCAAACATACATCAATGTTTAAAATGTTTCTATTTCTGCTACTACATTTTACTCTATTTATAACAATCCACATATCAAATATTTCTATTCACCTATCCACTTAGCATCCATCCATCCATTCATAAATCTATAATCCATTCATCTATCATCTATCCATCTATTCTCCTTGTATCCATTTATCATCTATACATTATCATCTGTTCATTGATCTATCTTTCATCCATCATCCACTTTATTTTTATACATATAAAAATAAATTCCATGCATACTATTGACAAGAGTTCAGTGTGGTCTACTATTTATTTTATTCTCTTGGAGGAAAATCTACCCAAACTCAAGTACACAAACATTAAGCATATCTTTGTTGCATTCTTGCAAATGCACAGTCCTGTGTCCCCCAAGTCAAATCATTAGCTTCTAGGAAGCTCAACATATCTCTTTCTAAACAGCTTCTGTCCTCACCTCTCTAAATGTAAATACAGTTCTGATTTTTCCACATAAAGTTTATGCCCTGTTCTAGAATTTCATATATAATAAAACAAAAAAAAGAAAAAAAAACAAAATCAGAACAGTGTGAACAAGAATGTTGACAGTTGCTGAATCCAGAATAGTCAGAACTGGAGACAGTACATGTGCCCATCAATAGGAGACAAATAATTATACACTCTTAAAAGAAACAGTACTCAACAATAAAAGTTGAAGTGTTGTTGGAAGCAGCAGCATGGCTGATTCTTGGGAGCTCTTTCTGAGATACACCTTGCACCAAGGACTACTTACTGTAGTGACCAATTTTAATCATTCTCCCTTTAATTCTCCTTAGGTCAGTCTCTAGAATGTTTCTTATAGCAAACTACACAGAGTACTCACTCCCCTAGGCACACTTAAAGAAACGATGGTTGCTGTGTGGTGCCTGAGAGATCTTAATTCAGAATATACTAGGTTCCTGAGAAATACCAAACAGTAACATCAACAAGGACTCTTACTCAGCCACATCTATCTGCTGCCTCTGAGATACTAGGATTTCAAGTCTCTGGAAGTCTGCCCTCTCCCAGGGCTGAGTTCATTCATTTGTCTCTGAAGATAGACCATGAGACCTTTAACAGGAGCTGGAGGGTTACATATCTTTATCTTCTTATCTTATTTTGNAGAAAAAAGAACGTGAACTCAAACTAAATAAGTCAACAAATGCTTTTACAACTGGGAAGTTGACTCACCCTCCAAACATCCCAAAGGAACAGCTGCCAGCAGGGACTGGGAATGCATCTTCAGCCTCAGTCAAACCTTCTGAAGAGAAGGCCTCTGAGAGTAAAAAGACGTACAACAGCATCAGCAAGATCGACAAAATGTCCCGGATTGTGTTTCCTATCTTGTTTGGCACCTTCAACTTAGTTTACTGGGCAACATATTTGAATAGAGAGCCCGTAATAAAAGGGGCCACCTCTCCAAAGTAAGCTAGGGAAGACCCAAGCTTCCAGGAAAATACACTCCCAGAGAAATGGAACCGAGGAGAGCCCAAGCTCACAGAGACTGGCTGGGCGCTGTCTTTCAGGAAATTTTGCATGTTTAATAATATGTACAAATAATATTGCCTTGATGTTTCTACGTGTAACTTCAGATGTTTCAAAGATGTCCCCTTAATAAATAAAGCAAACAACCTTCTAGAAAAACGGGAGGCAATGACTGACACTCAGATGCTCAGTACCCTAACATCAATAGTTTACAAACAAGATAAGTATATTTTTAACTGTTCCAAGTATATGATGTTTTTCTACTTTGAATGCCATTTCATACCGTTTTTCCCAGCTGACAAAACATTTTAAGAAATCCCAGTGATGACTACTTGACAGCTGCAAAGAGCAAAGATCATGGGGTGCACACTGTCCATGAAGAGCAACTGTGGACATTTCAGTCCAGTACTAATTGCCTTTAATACTTCCTCTTCTGAAATTAGTAAAATACTGCATGAACTGACATTAAGAAATAGAATAAGCAAACATTTATGCAGACAAATTTAATGAGAAGCACATAGTGTGTTAGATTAGCAGATCAAATATTTCCCCCAGGAAAAAAGGAACTGATTCAAAGTTAACTTTGATTTTGTGGAAAATAAATTTATTTCAATAACCTTAATAACGACTAAGAAAGAAAAGAAACTTAAAACCTTAAAACAACAAGGTCATGGCCGTTCTTGGCCTCAGCACTCTGTGCCCACTGTCTCTGGAACGCCGGCTCCTCTTGTTGCCGCTTCAGTGCTGAGAAATTGTATTTGAGTTATTTTCTGTTTTAATTCCCTGTACATATTTCATGATTGGATTATCGCTCTGTTAGCTTTTGTATATGAATCTTAAATGTTCATTAAAAAAATTTAAAAATGAACTGATCATATTGGCATATGTCATTTATATTTTAAACTCAATGTTGATTAACTAACTTCCTGAAAATAATGTAAAATCTCATATGAACTTGCTTGCAGAAAAAAAAAGGAAAGCTTAGTGGGTGATTTCCTACTCTTCCAACCTAATTATGCAGGGGAAGGCTTAGTGAGGATCCTTCTTGACATGGCATGCNTAGACAGGTACAGCCAGTACCTCCTCCTACCATGGATCTCTGTGTGCTTCCCTCAGCACATTTCTGGATTTCTGGTGTTTCTACAGACATGGTGACTACTGGTCCTGTCTCTACACCCTCCCTTATTGGTCTTGTCTCTATATGCTCCCTTATGGGCCTGGTGACTGCTGCTGATCCTAGCTCTGCACCCACCTTCAGCTGTTCATGAATAGTCAGACAAAGTAGAACAATTGGTTCACCTACTTACTGTTCAAATATATATCAGCAGGTTGGAAGGAATAGGTTCTGTCCTAAATTTGGAACTCCAGAATTATAACAGAAGAGTTATAACTCTCAAGAATATCAAAATGATGATTAGGCCTGTTTATACAAGATAGATGCCATCCAAATACCCCAACTCCCTTTTTTTAAATGTGACTTCTTATACATGTGTGTATGCATACATATGTGTTCATGTATGCACACTNGTGTTTGTGTGTGTCAGTGCCAATGTCTGCTCATGTGCAGGCAAGATGGTTTCCTTAATCACTCTTTGTCTTATTTTTTGAGATAGGTTCTCTCACTGAACCTGGAAGTCACCATTTCAGCTAGACTGGCTGGCCAGCAAACCCCAGCTATGCTTCTTTCTCCACCTTCCCAGTGCTAGTATTACAGGAACACAGAGTTTGTTTTTACATAGGTGCTGAAGTTGAAACTCGGGTCTTCATGCTTGTGAAGCAAGTGATTTCCTGACTCAGCCAACTCACCAGCTAGCTCCTCCCCGTTCCTTCTACAACTATACTCAGGATCTCAGAAAAGGGGTGACAGAAAGGTCACTCTAAAATGCTATGGGAGCATTTTCCTGCTATAGGATGATGACATCTATGGAATGACATGTTTCCATTACACCACAGCATGAAAGTCCCCCAGGAAAATCAAAGTTAAGGTTCTTGGTGAANCTGATTTTCCGTTACTCTTTAGTTCTAGATTGTTATTCACTCATTGCTGTTCAGCATCATGCTGCAGTTTGGAGAAGATGGAGAAGTAATACCCAAATGTTTACATGTGCTAGTACCTCTTTTAAACCTCTCACTCTCAATAGAAAATGACACCTTCCTCACTAGGTTACTGGAGATATTTTCACGTATGGGTTTTGCACAAAGGTCCTTGCTGAGCTTGTTTGGAGACTGCCCATTTCATTATATGCCACCAAACCTGTAATCTGATGAATATTTAGCAAAAATAATCACATTTGTTTTTCATTCTCTGATTTTGTGTTGCAGACATTCCCAGAGTTTGTTATTTTTAATGAGAACATAATAAAGAATCACCTTGGGGAAATGATGACAAGGCAAGCAATAACATCTCCGAAGATAATTATAAATTATATTGCTCTACTTTTAGAGCCAGAATATTTAAATGTGTCTTTTCCCCATCACCACAAATATAAAGAGAGGGTGTTCTGACAATCCGCCACCAGTACTTCTTAGGTACTTTCTTATGAGTCTGAAGGTCTATCTAGGGCAAACTTTACCTGAGGTTTACATCAAAGTATGTGTTTGCATCCTATGGTTTTGTTCAGCTGCTTGTGGAGTAACTAAAACTGGCCATCAAATGCACTCTGCTGAAGACGGGGAAGAAGGCTGAAACCATTTGTTCATTGCCTTGGTGCTATCTGAGAAATAGCACTCTAGATCTCTCTCATGGGACAAACTATGGGAAACAGCAGCAAATAAGAAATATCTACTTTATAAACATGGATACTGCAACTCAAAGACATTAGTCCTTTTCCTTAAACAATATGACCAGTTAGGTAAAAATGCAGGCCTATATTTCTGTCTCATAGTTTCTAAGTCTAGGTTCACAACACCATGAAACTCTTATTTTGTGGATGCTGATTTAGAAACAAATATGACCTAAGATTAAAATCTTGATTCTAAGGCCTGGGCAAATGATTATACATTAAGCATACCTTAGATATTTTTTCCCACTGAAAACATGTCCTTTATATCTGTCATTTCTTTATAAACTCTGTGATTCTGTGATCTCACAAACTTAATGCCCTATGTTAGTGCAGCACTCCTCTCATAATAAAAAGGGAAGGAGGCAAAGAGTGATGGAAAGAGAGAAGGAAGGAGGATAGGAGAGAGAGAGAAGGGTAGGAGAGGAGGACGAGGAGGAGGAGGAGGAGGAGGAGAGAGAGGAGAGAGAGGGAGGAGAGAGAGAGAGAGAGAGAGAGAGAGAGAGAGAGAGAATATGAGTGAATGTCACTAAATAAGAGACCAGGTGTCTTTAACTGAATTTTTCCTTCCAAGGCTCTGCTGTGAATGATTATGGTGATGTCCCAGGAGGATCCACCTCAAGAAAAATCACAATGATACATTAAGTCTTCAGTCTCCACTGTAAAAACTAGTGTCAAAGCCAAAAGAACCCCTTCTTTTCAAATTTGGAAAGCTTGCAGTTTTCTCTGCATATTTAAATATTTAAAATTTAAATATTTAAAAATTAGTCTTAATGTCTTTTTTTTTATATAACCATCAGAAGAAGTGGAGGAAAGATTCTAGGAGTAAGGGAGGGTGGAGGACACCAGGAGAACACAACGCACTTAATCAACTAAGTAGGGCACATATGGGCTCACAGAGACTCAAAAGGCAAGTACAGTGCCTTCAAGGGTCTACAGCATGTCCTCTGCATATATGTTGTGGCTGTTAACTTGGTGTTTTGTGGGACTCTTAACAGTGGGAGCAGGTGTGTTTCTGACTCTTTTGCCTGCTCTTGGGACTCTTTTCCTCCTCTTGTCTAGCCTCAATATGAGGGTTTTTGCCTTGTCTTGTTGTGTCTTNCTTTGTTGTGTTTGGTTGTTGTCTCTTGGAGGTCAGCTCCTTTCTGAAGGAAAACAGAAGGGAGTGGATCTGGGGAATTGGGGAGGTGGGGACAGAGCTGGGAGGAGTGGAGTGAAGGGAAACTGGTTGGGATTCGAGAAGCATCTATTTTCAATAAAAAAGTAAACAAAACCAAAATAAATGAAATCAACATACAAAACCCAATGACTTTTATATATACAAATAATGAATTTAATGAGAAATAATTTAGAAAAAATTCCCATTCATAATAGCTCAATAAAGAAATTCAAAGTACCTGAGAATAAACCTAAAAAAAGGAAATGAAGTTGAAGGCCTATACAATGAACATTCTAGAAACTGAAAATGAAAGTTAAAGAAGAAAATAGTTGATGGAAAGATGCTCCATGCTTCTGGGTTGAAATAATCAATATTGTGAAAATAACTATATTGTCAAAAGTAATCTACAAATTCAATGCAATCCCCATCAAAATTTCAATAACATTCTTCTCAGAATTAGAATGTTCAATTCAGAAATTAATATTAGAAACACAAAGTCACAAAAATGGCTGAAGTAATCCTAAAGTAAAAGAACACAGCTGGAGGCATTGCATTTACAGATCTCAAATTATACTACAGAGTTATAGTGATGAAAACAGTATGGTGCAACCATAAAAACAGACATATGGACATGTGGAACAGAATAGAGAATACAATAATAAACACACATAGATATGGTCACAGAGGTTGTTTTTTTTTTTTTTTTTGCAAAGGTGTTAGAAACACACATTGGAAAAAGTCAAATATTCCACAAATGGTGTTGGTCGAATTAGTTACCTATCTGTAAAAGAATGNTGATAAATACATATCTCTCATCTCTTATTCTGCACAAGAATCAGTTCAAAATAGATCAAACATCTTAATTAAAAATTTGAAAAATTGAAACTGCTAGAGCAATGCACAGGAAAACACATTCAACATAGAAGCACAGACAAGAACTTTCTGCTATAACCCAGAGACATGGAGAAGTAGAAATGGTGGCATTTCAAATCAGTGGCACTAAGTGGGACTTTCCAGTTGTGTGGTGTGTAACCAGGCACTTAAAGAACATTAAAGCTGTACACAAACCTCATATCAGAAACACAAGTGTTAAGAGGGAAAGCAAATAGACATCAGAGTGAATACTGGATGTGTTTTTATCATGTGGGACCATGGGAAATTTTTCTGTCTTCAAATCCAGGNGCAATAAGATGTTGATAAATTTGAGTAGAAAAGTATATTTAAAAATATTTCTGATAATTTTGTACAGAATTCCTTGTGCTAGCTGTTTTTTATGTCAAATTGACACAAACTAGAGTAGGAGAGAACTTGAGGGGAGGGAACCTCAATTCAAACAATGGTTCCATATGATCTGGCTGTAAGCAAGCCTGTTAAGAATTTTCTTAATTAACGATTGATATGGAAGGGCCCAGCTCACTGTGGGTTGTACCATTCCTGCGCTGGTGGTCCTGGGTTCTCTAAGAAAGCAGGCTGAGCAAGTCATGATGAACAAGCCAGTAAACAGCACCATTCCATGGCCTCTGCATCAACTCCTGCCTCCAGGTTCCTACCCTCCTTGAGTTCTTGTCCTGACTTCCTTCAATGATGAACTATGATGGGGAAGAATAAGCCAAATAAGCCCTTCCCTCCACAAGGTACTTTGGTCATGGTGTTTTATCACAGCAATAGCAACCCTAACTAAGACAATACTGTATTTACATCATTTCCACCCTNCCCTCTCCATTCCAACTCCTCCTTTGCTCCCCAACTCCCTCTCAGGTAAGCTACCAGCACTCTCCATCTTTTCCTTCCTCTATTTGGGTCACTCAAGTCTTTCAGCTATTTGCCAAAGATAGCCACTTCCTCTCTTTCTGTCTCATTTTGTATAGGATTGGCTAGATTCTAGATCCCTACCAGGGACCCTGGAGCCAGCACATGCAATCCAGAGTCCCAAAGCCCTGGCAGCTGCCTGACTAAAACACTCCAGTTACCCTATCCTTGAGACCCAAGACCTGTCCACAGTTCAATGAGAAACTGNCCAGGCTCCTTGACCAAACAGCTGAAAGCACCAGACTGTATGTAGCAAAGAAACAGAAAACCTGGATAGAGGCTGTGTCCCCCAAATACCTGACAGATAAAGGAAATCAAGATCCCAACCTAGTTATGAATTAGCCCCTTCTTGAATATTGTAAACACTTCTGCTTAAAGAACAGAGACATGACCACAAAAGAAAATCAAGTCCTAATTGACTTATCAGTTTATCCATAGATGAGCACATTTGTCAACACCTGTTCTGTTTAGATTGTTGTCAACTTGACGTAAGCTGGAGTTATCTGGGAAGAGGAACATCAGCAGAACACCTTAATCAGATTAGACTGTAGCCAAGTTTGTGGGACATTTTCTTAATTAGTGACTGATGTGGGAGGTCCCAACTCACGGAGAACAGTGCCACCTCTGGGAAGGTGATCCTGGATGGTATAAGCAAGCAGGCTGAGCAAACCATGGACAGCAAGCTAAAAAGCAACATTCTCCTACAGCCTCTGCTGCAGTTCCCGACTCAGGTTCCTACTTTCTCTTCCTGCCATGACTTCCCTTCAAGACAGATTACAAACTGTAAGCTGAAATAAACCTTTTGCTTCCCAAAGCAGCTTTGGGTCATGGTCTTTATTGCAGCACTAGAAAGCGAGCAAGACCTGACGTGTAGCAGTTTCCTCTGAGAATGAAACATTAAGGCAGGTTGTAAGCAACTCAAATTAGCTTCCGGAAGTCCCTGAAATTGACCACATTCACTAAGCTCCTTCCTCCAAGATACCTAAGCGGAAAAGACTGCTGAGGGTCACTCTCATACAAGCCAAGCTACAAAGAAAGATTCTCCCACAAACAGAGCAGCTTGTAAGAAGCAGTAACCAGCAGAGCTGCTTGAAGACGCTCAGACCAACTAAGCTACCTGGAAAGGACGTTTTCCAACTGTTAAGTTGCCTTCAGGCTGTACAGTATGCTCTAGGTCTCCAGCTTTTGTGAGATGTTACTCAGCTAGGGTGGGCTTTGGTGATGCGGGTGACTGAGTCATTTCTGATCCTGTAAATAATCACTCACCCATGTTCCTCTAACTAACCCCTGTTTGGTAGGAGCTCCACCTCAGCCCCTGGCGTCTTGCTCTTGGCAGACAATTCCTGGCCGCCAGGTGACTGGCGGAGCTGCTTTCTACCTGGGGGGGTCTTCCGGATGCAGCTTCCTGTGCTGCTCAGGCTCCAGCCCCAGCACCACCCCACACCTCGAGCAGCTCGGACTCCTGGCACATGTGCAGCTCCTGCAGCAGGCTGGCACTGGGCTGCAAGCTGCTGAACCCGCCCCTTCAGAGCCCGCCAAACACGGCTTCTCCCCAGAAAGGCCAAGACCACTCCCTCGGCCTATTTAAGCGGGCATCCGGGAGACTAGGTGTGTGTTTTCCTCCGGCCTCTCGCCCCATCTCCGCTCTGTGGGGCTGGGGAATCACCCAGGAATGTTTGCCCATTAAACCTGGCCTTTCCCTAACTTGGCCTAACTCTGATTGCTGCGCCGGCGGTGAAAGCTATCAACCCCAATAATACCCATCAATTCACCAAGGTGGACATTGGTCCAACCATTCCTGCTACTTTGGTTGTAGGTTCCCTTTCTAGGGTAGTAGACTTGTGGTGTTGCATCTCTCCAGAAGTCTATCACAAAATACAAGCTTCATCAGAGTAACTGCTTTTTNCAGTAGATGGCAATTAACACAGAGACCCACAAATGGTCAATGTAAAGAGAAAAAGAGACTGGAATGCTTAGCCCTAAAGGAGACTTCATATCACAACCCCTCCTCCCACATTTCAGAGCCATTGCAGAAAAAAGGTAGAAACATAGTAAAAGCCAGAGGTGGTGGATGACTGCAAGGAGACAGTGTTTTCTGGACCAAGTAAAGTAAGTAGACATTTGAGTTCACAGCTGCTGAGATAGCATGCACATGACCTTTGCAGGGTCAAGCCAGATAAAACTCCAGCGTGGAGACGGAGGTGGACTTGAAGTCCCTGAAGGGCTCTACCAGGCCCAAGTATGGCAAACACGGCACTGGCAGACCTTGTGCTTCCTTCTTCCCTCTGCCCTGCTAAACCATTACATTTCAGTCCTAAAACTAGCCACCAAGGTCTATTTTATTTGGCCACTTCCTCCTCCTAAGGCTGACAACCAAGGTCCAGTTATGTAAGTATTGAAGTCAACAATCAAAAGCCCACCTTTGGCTACCTTAATTAACATCCCCAGTTAAAATCAACCAATTTGTCCTAACACAGGGTTTCTCCCTTTGCGTTTATAAACAGCCATTTGCCTATGGGCCACATCTGTCTCCTCTTTACCCAGAGGCAGTCCTTTGTCACTCTGGGACAAATAAATTTTTGTGTTGAGAACTTGTTATTGGGGTGTCTGTCTTCTGCTGGTCCTTTCATTGGTTCTGTAACTCAGATCTGTCTACAGGACCATTCACCCTCACACCCACCCCCCAAGCCAGGCCTCACACATTCAGACCTTCCAGGGCTTGCCTTCTCCAACCAACAGTGGCTAACTGGTGAGTTTTCCCTTACACTCCCTCAAACAGCAATCAAAAGCCCCCTTTTGGCTACCCTAATTAACATGATTAACCAACCCATTGCAACACAGGGTTTCCCCCTTTCCCATTATAAATTGCTGTTTGCCTAAATGTCGTATCTGCCTCTTCTCTACTCAGAGGCAATCCTTTGTCCCTTGGGGGCAAATATCCCTTCACCTTTCCCTTGTTCCCTTCTCCTTCTCCCTCATCCTCTATCTCCTGTCTTTGTCTCATTCCCTGCTCTTTTTCCCTCTGGGACAAAAAAATCTCCTTTGTATTGAAAACTTAGTCGTGGGATGTCATGTCCCTAACTGGCCCTTTAAGTCCCACCCCTAGGAAAGAAGCTATTGATAATTGACAGCTGACAGGAGTGGGAGAATCAGTTTCCTTTAAGGCTGTGCTTCCTGGTGGGTTGACTACCCTTCAGTGAAGGCCACATATACAAGAGTACATAAATGGGCAGCACAAATTAACCTTGNTGGTTTTAAAAGAAAAACAGGGCACAGGTAGGCTGGGAAGGGGAGACAGATCTGGGAGGAACTGAGGGAGGGGTGGATATGATCAAAATGCATTGTATTTATCAAAGAATTATCAATTATCAAAGAACTAATAAAATATAAGAAAAGTAAGTCTGATAGAATTCTGCTATGAATGCATCTGGATTTGGGCTTTTGTTAGTGGCAAGGCTTTTTATTAGTTTTGATCTCCCTATTTGCTATAAATTGGCTTAAATTGTTCATTCTTTTTGGTCTAACTTTGGGGATTTGACTGAAACTAAAAATTAATTTCTTTCAGATTTTCAACTTGATGCAATATAGGTTTATGAAGTATTTCCTTATAATATCTGAATTTCCATGATGCATTTTGCAGAGTGTTCCTGTTTGTCTGATTCTGTTCATTTGGATCTTCTTTCTTTTGGTTAATTGGGCAAAAGGTTTGGTAATCTTGTTTATCTTCTCAAAGAATCAGCTCTTAGATTAGTTGACTTCAATTTTTTCCCTTGTTTCTATTTCACTAATTTCTGCTCTGATTTTTATTATTTATTTCTGTCTACTAGACCTGGGTTTGAATTGTTCTTGTTTTTCCAAACTCTTGAGTCACATCATGAAGTCATTTTATTCATGCTCTTTCTGATTGCTTAAATGCAGGCACTCAGAGTTACAAATTTCCCCCATAGAACTTCCGTTGCTGTGTGTCCCAGAGGTAGGGCTGTGTTTTCATTTAGTTCTGGAAATGTTTTGGTATCTTTTCTTAATTTCTTCTTTGATTCATTTATCACTCAGTAATGAGTTGTTTAATCCCTATGAATATTTATAATTACTAAAAGTTTATTTGCTGTTGATTTTGAGTTTTATTACTCTGTGGCTGGCCAACATACATGGAGGTATTTCAGTTTTTTGTAATTTTTAACAAATTCAAAGGGTTTGTTTTATGTCCCAATATATGGAGTATTTAAGAGAAGCTTCCTTGGGGTGCTGTGTAGATGGGTATTTTTTAGTGTTTGGGAGGAATAGTCTGTAGGTATTTGTTAGGGCCATTTGTCATTTGAAGTCATTTAAATCTGATGTTTTTATGTTTATTTTTTGTCCTGATGACCTGTCTATTGGAGAAAGTGGGGTGATGCAATTGCCTACTACTATTACTGAGTTGTAATTAATCCGTGTTTTGAAGCCTAATAGTNTGATAGTACACTTTTTGTGAAATTGATATGGTGCCTAAGTTTAGGATAGTAATGTCTTCTTGGTTGACATCCCTTCATAAGGATGAAGTGACTTTATCTCTTCTAATTAGTTTGGATTTGAAGCCTGTTTTTAGATATCAGCATAACAATGCCTGCTTGCTTCCTGGGCCCTATTTGCTTGAAACACATTTTCTCCATCTTTTACTTCANTGTGGTATGTATCTTTAAGGTAAGTGATTTTCTTCTAGACAGGGCCTCTTTATGCAGTTCTGGCTATCCTGGAACTTGCTATATAGATCAAGCTGACCCTTAACTCCCAGGCCTCTGCCTCCCAAGTACTGGATTAAAGGTGTGTGTCACCACATTGGGCTGGATTTTGTTTCTTT
>LZPO01044594.1:32067-49980 GCA_001675575.1 Neotoma lepida | reverse complement strand
AATGTGGTACATATACACAATGGAGTACTACTCAGCAGAGAAAAACAATGACATCATGAAATTTGCAGGCAAATGGATGGAACTAGAAAATATCATCCTGAATGAGGTAACCCAGACCCAGAAGGACAAACATGGTATGTACTCACTCATAAGTGGATACTAGATGTAAAGCAAAGGATAATCAGACTGCAATCCACAGCTCCACGGAGGACTCTAGGACGGACGCATAGACTGCCCATTGAGGGAGAACTGGATGAAATCCACATGGGCAGACTGGGGGTGAGGGGGAGGAATGCAGAGCAACAAGATGGAGGATGTGAGCATAGGGGAACGGGAGGTCAAGTTGGAACAGGGACACAGTAAGAGAGCAAGGAAAGAGATACCATGATAAATGAAGATATCATGGGAATAGGGAGAAACAGAATGCTAGGGAGCTTCCCAGGAATACGCAAGGATGACCCCACCTTAGACTACAGGAAGTAATCAAGAGGGAGCCTGTACTGACATACTCCAATGAGTATTCACATGGATGAATACCCTATCTGTCAACACAGAGCCCTGATCCAGAGACTGATGGAGGCAGATGCGGAGATTCACAGCCAGGCACCAGGCCGAGCTCCAGGAGTCCAGTTGATAGAAGAGAGAGGGGTTTCTGTAGCAAGGGACAATGGGATCATGATGGGAAGGTATACAGAGATGTCCAGCCAAACTAGTGGAGATGCATGAACTGTCCACCAAATTCTTTATGCAGGCACTTAGTGCTATGAACTTTCTTCTTCAGCACTGCTTTCATAGTGTCCCATAAGTTTGGATATGTTGTACATTCATTTTCACTAATTTCTAGGATGTCTTTAATTTCTTTATTTATTTCTTCCTTGACACAGTAGTCATTCAAGTAAAGAGCTGTTCAGTTTCCATGAGTTTGTAGACTTTCTGTTGTTTCTATTTTTCTTGATATCCAGCTTTAATCCAGGATTGGCTGATAGGATACAGGGGTTTATTTCAATTTCCTTGTATCTATTGAGACTTGCTTTGTGACTGAATATGTGGTCAATTTTAGAGAATGTATGATTTAATCTTTAGTAATGTTTCTTTTACAAATGTGGGTGCTATTGTTTTTTGAGCAGAGATGTTCAGAACTGAGACAACATCTTGGAAGATTTTTCCTTTGATGAGTATGAAATGTCCTTCTCCATCTGTTTTAATTTTTGTTTGAAGTCTATTTTGTTAGATATTAGCGTAGCTACACCAGCTTGTTCATTAGGTCCATGTGATTGGAAATCTTTTTCCAACCCTTTACTCTGAGGTAGTGTCTATGATGTTGAGGTGTGTTTCTTGTATGCAGCAGAAGGATGGATCCTGTTTTCGTATTCACTCTGTTAGCCTGTGTCTTTTTATTGGTGAACTGAGTCTATTAATATCGAGATATTAATGACCAGTGATTGCTAATTTCTGTTATTTTGTTGTTGTTATTGTTGGTAGTGGTGTGTGTGTGTGTGTGTGTGTGTGTGTGTGTGTGTGTGTGCGCGCGTGCATGTGTTTGTCCCTTCTTTGTGTTTTGCTGGTGTGAGATTATTTATTGCTTGTGTTTTTGTGGATGTAGTTAACTTCCTTGGATTGGAGTTTTCCTTCTAGTACCCTCTGTAGGGCTGGATTTGTGGATATATATATTTTTTAAGTTGACTTTATCATGAAATATCTTGTTTTCTCCATCTATGGTGGTTGAAAGTTTTGTTGGATATATTAGTCTGGGCTGGCATCTGTGGTCCCTTAGGGTCTGCAAGACATCTGTCCAGGCCCTTCTGGCTTTTAGAGTCTCTGTTGAGAAGTCAGCTGCAATTCTGATAGGTCTGCTTTTATATGTTACTTGGCCTTTTCCCCTTACAGCTTGTAATATTCTTTCTTTCTTCTCTGTATTGAGTGTCTTGATTATTATGTGGTAAGGGAATTTTCTTTTCTGGTCCAATTTATTTGTTGTTCTGTAAGCTTCTTGTGCCTTTATAGGCATGTCCTTCTTTAGGTTAGGAAAATTTTCTTCTATGATTTTGTTAAATATATTCTTTGGGTTTTTGAGCTGGCATTCTTCTCCTTCTTCTATCTCTAATCTTCTTAGGCTTGGTCTTTTCATAGTGTCACATGTTGTTTTATGTTAGGGTTTTGTTTAGATTTAACATTTTCTCTTTCTTCTATTGTATCTTCTAAGCCTGAGGTTCTCTCTTCCATCTCNTGTTCTGTTGGTAATGTTTGCATCTGTAGTTTGTGTTCACTTACCCAGATTTTTCATTTCCAGTATTCTCTCACATTTTTCAATTGCTTTTATTTCAATGTTCAAGTCTTGAATAATTTCCTTCACCTGTTTTTGTTGTTGTTTGTTTTGTTTTATTGACATTATTTTAGGGATTTATTGATTTCCTCTAATTTTTGGTTATCTTTTCCTCAATTTCTTTAAGGGAGTTTTCACTTCCTCTTTAAGAACCTCTATCAGCATCATAAAGTTGTTTTTAAGGTTGTTTTCTTGTACGTCAGCTGTGTTGGAATATTCAGGTCTTGCTATAGTAGGATAGTTGGGCTCTGGTGGTGCCATATTGCCCTGCCTGCTATTGATTGTCTTCTTAAACTGGTGTTTAAGAAGAACTGACATCTGGGGTTGGGATGATTATGGGTCTAGCCCCTGATTTCTGATTTTGTCTTTGTTGGATGGGTGTTTTGTTCCTTGGTTTCTGATTCCTCTTTGGTCTTCTAGTCTTCATGACCTGGATTTCTAATGGCCACTANGGCCTCTGATCTACTAAGGTGTCTCTGTCCCAGTTGGGAGCTGGCCTTCAAGAGATCAGCTTGATCTTTGGTGTAGCAGAGGGTTTTGTTCTCTGACTGGTATGGCCTGTTTTCTCTCTGCACCTATTCTTTAGACAGGGTTGGTGTGTACCTGTGCCACTGAAGTCTGCTCTTCAGACTGGTTGGAGATGGGGAGCCAAGGGGTGGGTACTGGGGATCAGAATCTGGGNAATGGGGCAGCTGGGTTGGCAAGCAGGTCACTCATCTGTTCTTCTGACTGGTGTGGACTGTACCTGAGCCAATGAAGTCTGCTGGAGTTGGGGGAAAACTGGCCACTGAAGGGATAATGAGGTTGGAAGGCTTGAGCAGTGGAATGGGCCTTTGTGGAACAGAGTCCAAGGANTGGGGAAGTCCAGCTGGCAGACAGGTCACTCATCCACTCCTTCCACTGGTGTGGCCTGCACTCAAGCAGTGATCATCCCTCTTTTAAGGATGAAATACAGTTCAAATTAATTTTAATAATTTTAAATTTATAATTTTAGTATCACTGGAGAGAACTCTTATATTCATAAAGATAAATAAATGATCATGTGTGATTTATATAAAACACCATTCTCTCTAAACTATTCACAAGCTTACAAAGAAAGCTGTGAGAAAAATATAAAAATATTTTCCAATGCACAATTCAATCTAATTTCTCCAATAACATCTTCAACAGTATTTTCCCATTGATTCCAAGACCCCAATTAGAAGGTCACATTTTCTAGTTACTGTTTTTGTTTCTCTTTTTGGTTTGAGGAATTCTCTGGCCTTTCTTCATATTCCACAGCATCTCTATACTTTGGAGATACAAGTTTTAGCAAAATACACCCGAGAGTTTTAGTCTGNCTGCTGTTTCCTCGTGGTCAAATGCAGGTTGTATATTTTTGGACAGCACTGCTTTTCTTAGCGCTGCATACTGGTAAATATATCTTGTTAGATCACATTGATCTTTGCATAAAGCTGCAGTCTGCCAGTTTCTCCACTATAAAGCTACTCTTTTTATTCTTTTAAATGTTAACTGTTCTTTGGGGAAATTATTTGAGAGCACTTAACTACTTTAGTTTTATGCAATAGCAGTAACAGCAGTTCTTGCAGCTGGCTGTACAACAACGATCTTCTAGCTCAAATGCTGCTCGGTATTTATTAGTTAGTTATGTTATAATTGGGAGGTACTTTCCCTCAGCTCTGTTATTATCTTCAGTTTAGACTCATGCTTTCTTGTTTGATCCAATGCATTTAAATTCATAATTGTCATTATTTATTTTTATTCTGAAGTGATCCAAGACGTAGACAAGAGCCTCATCAAGCTGACTCTCTGGGGAGTTTAGAATCTTTTGTCTTTCTCTATTTTTAATCTAAACTCATTTTCCGACTTTATTTAGATACAACAAACAAAAAATGATCATAATTAGGGCATGCACTACGAAGACTTGAAATTCTTCTACACAATCACATGATAGCCACAGTCAAACTGGCTAACATATCCTTCACCTTTGATTGTCTTCCTCATTCTTGCCATGGTGACAAGACTTTCCAGAATCCCTCATATTTCCCTTAACTCTTTTAATTCAAAATTTATCCCTAGATTTTGTTTCTATGTAGAGTAATTCACAAACAAGATCTAATTATGGTTCTGAAGCCTCACTGGCTGTTAGGAGACTTTAGCCAGCAGTGCTAGAATATGTAGCCATACACTGCAATAGCAGTGTTGTGTCCTACAGTGCATGAGAAGTAATGAGTTTATGATAACGGTTCCCACAGGCTTGTTTCTTGCCTTCTTACATCCAATATCTTTATTCTTTTTTTTGAATGATCAGTTTCTTTTTCATTGAAAACAGATTTTTTTCATACAATATATTCTGATTACAGTTTCCCCTCCCCCATGTTCTCCCAGATCCTCCCAAGCACTTCACTGACCCATATCCACACCCTTTCTCTCATTAGAAAACTAATGGCATCTAAAATATATTAATAAAACAAAGTAAAAATAAGCCAGAATAGTTAAAAACAAACAGAAGAAAAAGAGCCAAAGAAAAAGCACAAAAAACACATAAAAACACAGAGACCTATGTGCTTGCACATACAGAAATCCCATAAAAACACAAAACCAGAAACCATAATATATATGCCATAAGAAAGACCTGAAAGGAAAAAAAATACTCTGAGAAAGCATCATGTGACAAAGAACCTCCAAAAATGCCAGTGAGATAGTTTTGTGTTGGTCATCTACTGCTAGGCATGGGGCCTGCTCTTAAGAGGGGTTTGTATACCCAGTGAGACTCCATGAGAAGAAAAATTATTTTTCCTTTGTGAGCAGTTGACACGTAGAGATAGTATCTGGGTTAGGAAGGGGGGTTTGTGTCTACTTCCCCTCTTAGTACTGGGCCCTCATCTTGCTTAGACCTGTCAGGTCCTGTGGATACTCCACACTCTGTTTCTATGTTTCTATGTGCATCAGTGCTGTTGTGTCTAGAAGGTCTTATTTCCTTGGTCTCCCTCCATTCTCATTGGCTCTTACAATCTTTCCACCTCCTCTTCTGAGAGAAGTTCATTGAGCCCTGAGGGGAGGGATTTGAGGGAGACATCCTACTTAAGACTGAGTATTCCAAGGTCTCTCACTTTGTTCAGTTGTGAGGCCCTGTATTTGTTCCCATCTACTGCAGAAGGAAGAGCTTCTCTGATGAGGGCTGAGCAAGATACTGAACTGTAAGTGTAACAGAACTGTCATTAGGAGTCACTTTATTGCTACATTTCTTTAGCAGAACTGTAATATTTGGTTTTCCCCTGGGTCCATAGCCTATCTAGTCTCAGATTCTCAGCCACCTGAGCTGTGTCAGGCATGGGTTCCATCTCATGAAGAGGGCCAATCAGATACTCCCACAATCTTTGTTCTACTNTTGCACCAGCATATCCTACAGTCGGGTCACCATTGTAGAATGANGGTTTGTAGCCTGGTTGGTTTTCACCTCTTCTTCTTTGGTAGTGTGCAGAGTCTCTTTCAGTACCGTGAACACTAATCAGTGGGGGTGAAGGCTGTAGTTAGGTGCCAGTTCATGTTCTCCCTGTTCACTGAAATATGTAGGTATTGTCTCCACAATAGGCTTTACCATCAATTTGTGGAGAGCAAATAATAGCCTTGGCAATAGCCTGGGTTGTTTGGGGGTTTCCATGGGGCCCATTCAGCCAACAACTCAATTAGACATAACCCATTCCTGGAACTTGGGATTTCATTTGGTGATGAGAGATGAGAGATGTCTAGTTGTGGCTTTGTCTTCCCCATTATTTGGTGATTACATTTAGGTTTCTTTCATATGTGTATATATTTTAAGGAGCTTCTACTGTGTTAATTTCCAAACAACTGCTCAAATGGCCCCAGTTTTAGTCCCCCCCCCAACTATTTCCTCCCTTCTCCACCTCTTCCCTACCCCTCTATGTTTGATGTTCTTTTTCCAGGTCTCCCCCCACCCCTGCTTTAGGTGATCTATAACTATCTATTCTTCCTAGGGAGATCCCTCCCTCCTCCTAGTCCCTTACTCTATAGCTAATCTTTATGATTATATGGATTGTCTTTCGGTGACNGAGTTACCATACTCAGGATGACTGTTTTCTAGTTCCAGCCATTTACCTGTGATTTCACAATTTCATTTTTTAACAGCTGAGTAATATTCTTTGTGTAAATGTACCACAATTTCTTTATCCACTTATCCAATTCTGAATTTTTATAGGTTTTCTGTGTGTGTTAAAGTGTGTGTCTCTGTATCTGCATATATTTCTTGTGATTTTTTTCCTTTGGTTCTTTTATTTGTTTTCTATTCTTGTCTGTTTTTATTTTGTTGTTTTTTTTAGATGCCTGTTTGTATTCTAATGAGAGAGAATAAAGGGTGTGGATTTGGATCAGTGGGAGATGGTGAGGGGAGGATCTGGGATGAGCTGGGAGAGAAAACTGTGATTAGAATATATTATATGAAAAAAATCCACTTTCAAAAAAATTTAAAATTATATGTGTGTGTGTGTGTGTGTGTGTGTGTGTGTGTGTGTGTNTGTGTGTGTGTGTGTGTGTGTGTGTGTGTGTGTGTGTGTAAAAAGAACAGCAAGGCTACATTTCTCAAAAGCTGACATAAAGTGGTAGTCCACGGACACACTGCTTTATGCATGTCTGGTGTTTTTTTTTTATTATTATTATTACCAGTAAACAAATTTCTTCCTTTTGAGTACTCTCATAGTCAACTAGTACTATGTATAGGGGTAAAAATCATGATTGTTGACTTACAGCAGCAGGGGTACAGCTCACAAGGTACTAAATAGGAGGTTGTTTAGAACATGTTTGCTGGCTGATTAATGTCANGCGCAAAAGCAGGCAAGCTAGTCCCTTGTGAAGGACTGAATACTGGTTAGTCTCTGGAGCCCAGGAACTGGGACGGTAGACACCAACAGTGTCATGTAGATGGTGGACAGGTGGTACTTGTGTACCTATTGTGTAAGTATGTGTTAAAAGGCAATGGACACAAGCTATAAAGATTAGTGCATTTTCTCATATGAATCTTATCCTCACTAATAATTTTTGATCGAGTGGAGCATTTGTTCATAAAGTGTGAAACATTTGTGGAGCAAGAGAGGTTTTGTTTAAAACTAAAACCTCAGAAAGCCTCAATGTAATGATGAGCTGATAGTATGGTCTAGGCACCTGGAATATCAGGCTGTTTTACTCCCTGGCACTGGAAGCTGCAGAGGGAATCCTGAGAGGTATTTCTCCAAGAAGCCACAAGAGGATCTCCAAGCTAAGGCAGCCAGCTTCCGCCTCTCCTGCTTTCCCACCTCCTGCAGAGAGGAGCTGTAGCTAGGCTCACAAGCTGCACCAACCAGTCCAGGTCTTCCCCCAAACAGCGTAGGTACATAGCTGCCTGGACGAGTGCGCTGTCGGTTCTCGAGTTTTGAGTGTTGCAGATCTACTCTCAAGCCTTGTGTCTTAGGAGGAAGCACCACTTTTTTTCTCTTTTTTTCCCGAGTTTTATGTTTAGCTATTTATTTTCCTTCCCTTTTCTGCTTAGGAAGGGAAAGTGAATTCTGCTCACCCAAACGGAGCTGTTAAGGTTTTCAGGAAAAAAAAACTAGCCAGCANGGAGGGTGCGCACTGCGCATGCTCTGCAAAGCACCCCAGCNTGCTCAACTTAGGCAAGGGAAGAAAAATTAAAGGCTAACAGCTGGTGCTTTGAAGATTCTTGACCTTGCATTTTGCTTTCATACTTGTGTTCAGAAAGCTTGCTTTGAATATGTCATCCCTCCTGACTCATTTAGCATAAAATATTTTTTCCCAGGCTGTCCCATGAGGCTTTCTAAAGTAAAATATTCAGCTCTGTTAAGCTTGCCCATTGTGTCCAGTAAGTGGAGCAAAGCACTCCAAACTTCAGAAGAGGTCAGGTCGTACTCATTCATAATAATAGCACATCAAACCTATGCAGGAAAGAAAAGAATAAACACCAGCAGCATGGGGCTGTACAAAGGTCTCATATCTTCTATTACCGACAGGTTGCAATAAATACAGACACATGTAATCCCAGGACACTTTTCATTATGCTGACATTTTACAAAATTATCTAAGTGCCAGTCTGTCTGTACTGTAACATAGATTATAAACATGTTCAGAAAAAAATATGGTGAGAATACAGCTTTGCAGTGTGGTGCTTGCAGGAAGAAGCTGCCCAGCTTCATGCTCAAAGACACAGTGGACACAGTGATTGAGGAAGACTACCATAACCTCCTGGGACTTTATCTACTTGTGCAATGGAACTATGCTGTGAGAATCTGAATGAATCATTCGCACCGACTCTTGGTTCCCCTGGAACCATGCCTGACATTGTTTTCACCTATGTTCCTCTAACTACGTCAAAAACGGAAGCATGAAGCTACTGTTACATTTACTTTCAGTTTTCTTGCAGGATATTTTAAAAAATTTCGTGGTGAGGACATGCAGGTGGCCCTCCTGTATGTGTGGATTCTGTATCCTTGGGTTCAAACCAACTTGAATGGAAAAAATATTTCTTTAAAAGGTGTATCTGTACCAGACAGGCATTAATCTTATTCCCTGAACAATTATAACAACTATTTACACAGCATTTATATATAGTAAGTATCACAAATAATCTAGAGATGACTTAAGCCATATGGGAGATCTATGAAAATCTTAATACATTTTCTATGGCAGATTTAGCATTTCCAGAGATCCTGGAACCAGTTTCCAGAGAGGAAATTGAGACATGACTGCATTTGTAAAGAAACTCAAGGTAATACTGCACCATCCTTTGACTGATTTTTGAAGTGTTCCGTTGTATGGTGCAGAAATCAGAGCTGAAGGAAGAGTTTTGTAGAAGCTTGAAGAAGTAAGGGAAGTGTTGGATGTTAGGAATCTCTAGAGAACACAGACATTCCTGCTAACATAAAGGTGGATGCTAGCAAAGGATGCTAGAAAAAGTTCTGGTTTGGGTGAGCTGGGTGAGCCTGAGTCCCCATGGAGACAGGAAGATAATAATGACCTCATGCTAACCCAGGCAGCACAGTCCTTAAAAACAACACTGTTATCAACAACGGTCTCCAGCCTCCTGCTGGCTCATGTTCATATCTGTGAATCTAGAGACAAGGGAGGGAATTCCCAAGAACTTCAACCTGCTTCTCTCTGTATTTTATGAAAACGCTTATTTGTCAGGGTGGCTAAAATTCCTTTTCTCAGGGAAATATGCACAATATCAACACTCTGCTCTTGGACCCTAACAGCAAACCAAAGTTTACCCCCTCACAGTTCACCATGTGGAAGTGGAGTTTATTGGCCACACTTACAGAGGACGCATAAGAGGCTACTGACAGGATCTCCTGTGAACATGAAACAACAACCAAGCTGCAAAATCTTCACTTAACATGGCTTCACATAATGGCTTCCTTACCTCCTTCCCCCAGTTTCCCCAAGTCTATAGATTCTATTCTAGCACACCCCCCTTACCCCCCAGATCCAGGCTATTGGCAATGAGGGCAAAGTTGCATACAAATGGCTAGGAGGGATGGAAATTAGGTGAGGGTTCAATAGCCTTCCCAATCCCTCCTTCTCTGAAGGAGAGCCAACAATCCACAGGCCCAATCCTGATGGATTCCTGCAAACAGGCACAGCTCCTCTCATTATCATCGTGGCAGATTGTCTGGAAGGATAGTACTTTATAGTAGTCAGTATTAAAGAAATTGTCATGGTTCTATGAATAGTAGTTGAAATGGATTTTTTTTTAAATACGATTTTTTTTTAATTAGGAAAGCAAAATTCTTATTTGTGTTGAAGCTAAAACTTGCATGGCGAAAGATTAGCTTTCTAAGGGATCATACAAATAAAAACAGGCAATTTTCAGTTTGGAACGTGAAAATAACATCAGTTTCACTCAACGGAGAGTTCTTTGCTTTCTGGCTCTGAACCCTTCTCTCTGGCCTTAACCACTTCACTTCTACCAATTGCTGATATGTTTTAGCCTCTCTTTCCGGAGAGAAAGGGGTATTGTCCCAGCAAGCCACAGTTACAAGCACCAGGGGGAGTTCAGGTAAGCAAGCTCCACGCTGGAGAAGATCGCCTTTTGGTAAACCATCTCACCTACTTGCAATGGCGTCCCTAAGAGAAGGCACACGGCACGGGAGGCAACAAGGGTGGGTGCTCTGCAGAAAATCTACCAGTGCCCAGGGCTCCATCAATGACACGGGCCAGTCCGCAGGCCTTTTCTGCGCCTCCTTGCGGGATCCCCAAGCTCTCCTTCTCTCCAGCCCCGCCCCCTTCCCGACCTCCAACTCCGAGTCCATTCAAACCTCGCTGCTTTCGCCCGGCGTTGCCAAGCGTGTTAATTGGGGAAACTCCTCCCTGCCGCGGCTGGCGGGCACCGCCAGAGCAGCCGCGACCTCCCGCCCCGCCTCCGAGCCCAGCGGCCCCGGCTCAGAGCCCGGAGCCAACCTGGGCAGTGGGTGGCCCGCGGGTCTCCGACTGCGAGAGGCGGGCGCCCCGCCACCTGCCGCCCCCCTCCCCCCGCGCGCCGAGAGCGCCCGGGCGCGGACACATCCCGCGTGCGTCCCGCGGAGCCGGGACCGTCGGGGGCGCGGCGCTCGGAGCTGACACCTGTCCCTCCTGGTCCGCCGAACCCGGGACTCTGCAGCCGGTGGCAGCCTAGGCGCCTGAGCCGGAGGAGACCAGGCCGGCATTCCGGGAAAGCCGCTCCCGGCAGAGGCCTCGGACCCGAGCCCGGAGCGCCATGGCTGCGAAGCTGCTGCTTCTCCTCTGCCTGTTCTCGGGCTTGCACGCTCGGTAAGTGGCTTCCAGGCGTTCCCCGAGGCCGGCGGGGGCGGGAGGGCGGCGGGGGGCGCTGTCTGCCGGCCGCCAGTCCCTGGTGCGCGCCGTCCACTGGGCTGCAGGAGAGGGACGGTACCCGCACCTCACCTGTAGGTCTCCCCCAGAACCAGACCCCTTCTCCAGGGCCGCTGCAGCCCTCTGCAGCCCGCTGTGTGTGGGGACTGTTCCAGTGATTTTTAGGATGTGGTGGTTTTAAGGGAATTTGGAAATCAAAATAATGAGGCAGTGGCCTTATCTTTCTCCTCATCTGTTCCCCTTGCCAGCTATCCAAGGGCTTTCTGCCAAACATGGGTTAACACTCTATATCCATTCTATCACTGAAAAGAAACCTCAACAGCCAGGAATTCTGTTTTCTCAGCCACCCTATGTTGGAGGGGGCTGGGGCAGGTGGTCAGGAAGAGACCTGCATCTCCCCCAGCTCCTACACCACATGCAAACACCTCTGACTCTATAAAAGAATCATGTTGCGGTTCACATGGGAGCTTCTTCCTGAAGCTGTAGGAAATTACCTCACTGTGAATACCCAAAACCAGCACCAGTCAGCTAACAGAAACTCAGAAGCACTCCACAGACAGACAGGGGCTCATGAGAAGGGCGGTGGCACCGAAAGGGTTAAAGCCTGTTGCCATAAGCACAACTAGAGATGCTGACATGGTTTAATTCATGTCATCTCTCAGACTGGTGCTCGGGTTAGAGCCTGCAGACTGCTACCCTGGGCTTGGGAAATCCCTCACTGCTTTCCCTATCCTCACCGTAGGAGTCAGAGGGCTCCCCATCCCGTCCCCAGAACACACTTGTTTTGACGTTTCTGTTTCCTGGATCATAAAGCAAACAAGAAAGCAGCTATCCCCGTGGGTCACAAGTCCTGTAGCTGTCACAGGCTTTCATTTTCATTCACATTTGTGAAATATCAAAGAACTATGAAGCCACCCTAATAACTCCCCAAAACTATGAGAGGAGGGCTTCCCAAATTTTTGCTCCAGCTAACCAATGTCCTTACCCTGAAGGAGAAAGCCCTGACCTGACCCTGTCCCCAGGACTTGCCCTTCTGAACTGATATTGGAGACTTGAACACTCACTCAGGAAGCGGGGGCTCTCCACCCAAGTTTCTTCTTGTCCAAGGAGGGAGCTGGGAAGTGTAATGTAAAAGTGTGTTTTGAAGGGGATTGTGCCTGGAGGGACCTCAGTTTGGAGCAGACACTACCGGAAGCATCAATGAGGCTGTAGTCACATCAGCGATTCTCTTCCCATAGCCACCAACTCAAAAACCTAATTTGCAGTTCAGGGTTCGATCAGTTGTATAGATTTATAGGTAGTTACAGTTCTGCAACCCTCATCGTTCTGTGTGCTACGGGGGAAGGTGGAGCAGACTGGTTTCTGCAGATTCTCAAACATGAAAAATCTCTTGGAAGTCCTCATCTTTCTTTTCCAGCCAAGATACATGTACTGATGTTAATATGTTCTCTATCAGAGCTTTTGGTCTTGGTAATTATGNTTGCATATCAGTTTAAAAAGAACCCATTTTGTACTTATTTTATTGCTATAAGTCTCACTTTTGAAGGGGTGTTTGCTTTTTAATGGGTTTTTACAAAGATGTAAAATAATTGAATGGCCCATCCATCTTTCAATNTATTATAGTTCTGAGAGGATTCTTTTCAGCAGTCAGGGTGCCTTGCTGGTATGGATGCTCTCTTGGTAGGCTCTGACAGGATTCTTTGTGGCTCTGCAATGGGAGTGCCTTCCCCACCCCTGACACCCATGGCTGAACTTATTACACAGGAAAACGTGATGCCTCATTTTGATATTTTGAAGATGCTTACTGATTTTCGAGGTTCAGGAGTTTGTTTTAAACTTGAAAACTCCTTCAGATATTGTTTCTGTCATTCTGATGAAGAGAAGGTGTAAGGACTGAAGATAGTGTCTGGGGATTGAGCATGTGTTTGCTTTATTTTTAAGGAAAAGCTAATTGCAGCAATGCTGTTTAGGATTCAGCAATCCAAGCAACAGAGTGCTCAGAGGTTATATATAACCCATTTAGAATTTTGAAGAGAAAGGAAATTCCATTTCATCCACCTGCTAGTGGGGTCCTCTGAGGTAAGATTGGTTTTCCTCAGGGCACAGTATAGGGCAAGGGTTCATCCTCTGGACTGGAGGAAGCACAGTACTGGCAGCTGAGGAGCAAGGACCTCTGAGGCACCCTGTGCCAGGTACAGAGCTGGAGTTGTGCAGAGGAGAGGGAGACAACAAGAGCTAACAAGCTTGCTTTCCCTGCCCTTATCCCCAGGCTTTCCCTGCCCTTATCGCCAGCACTCCCACCTGCCCCTAACCACTCAGGAAGCTTATGCAATTTCAGGTAACGCCTCTCACCACTAGAGGGAGAAGGAGACTCTTTATAAACCTGCCCTTGAAGTAGCTAGTTTTTCTGGGTCTGTGCAGACTATAGAAGTGTAGTTAACACAGAGGAGTGAGTATGCTGCCTGTGCACATGGGACTGTCGGGGCAGTGAGGACCATGGAGCTACAGACGTACTGCTTCTGCAGTGGTGGAGTAGAGGGCAGGACAAGAGGAGGCCAGAGGAGAAAGACAGGCAGATAGCAGNGGGCTAGGGAGGCCTCATTTCACTTGGAGGAGCTATCTTCTCATTTCCGCAGTCCCCAAGGATCTTTGTTCTGGGATAATTTTTAGGTCCTAAAGGCAGTGTGTGGCTATACACTGTTCAAGTGATTTATGCTTTTTCTTGTTTTATTTTGCTTTTGTAAGGTGATACTGTTAGCATTTGCTGATACTGCTTCCAATGACATAAAATACTTGAACATTTAAAATTCTATAATGTCCTTTGTACAAATGCAGTTTTACAGGTAGTGAAGTGCATTCTCCCTATGGGGTGGAGATACCGAATATCCTAAGTTCCTCTTGGTGGTTAATGTTCAGCTTAGGTAAAATCTACAACAGTTTTGGCGTCTGTGGACCACTTATTTTAATCCTCTAACTAGTGAGGTATTCATGAAACAGAATTCAGTTTCAGACCAGTTTAGGAAAGGCTTAATTGCAGAAGCTATTCCACAGGACTCATTATCAACATCTCACACACACATGGATAGCTGTCCTTTCATGTCCACACATTCTACATTTGCAGCTCTAAGCAGCTGTTGATTGGAAAAATAGTGCTGAACATGTACAGACTTTTTCTCGTCCTCATTCCCTAGCCAATACCTTATAATAACTATTTATATAGNAGCTATGTTGAACTAGTCACCTGGGAATGATTAGAAGCGTTTGTGAATATTATGTGTAAATAAAGCATCGTTTTATGTGTGGACTTCACCATCTTCAGATTTTGGTGTGTTCTGGGAGTCCTGGGGGACCCATCTTCAGTAAAGACGAGACAGCAGTGCATGAATTTGGATTTAGACTGCTGGACCACTCCTCTTGTCAGCCATAGCTTGTTAACACACCCAAAGACTGAAGCAGATAAGAGCTGACATGTACATATTCATTTAGATATACCTCTGAAGATTTGAATGAANCTGAAGGGCTGAACTTTAAAATTATCATCCTTTTCACTGATTCCCTGTTAACTCAGGAAACTGATATGCCCGAGGACAGGCACGTTGGTGTAGAGCTGACAATGGACTCCTATCTGGGAGCCAGAGCAGAAATGAGCTTGTATCAGTCTTTCAAATCCCTCTAAGTGTATCCTCTCCCACCCTCTTTTAGAAAAATGACATCAAGGCACACACATAGATAAATGAGGACATGGTTTTGCTTCTTATGCTCTTTTAAGGCTCAGTGGCATCCCACATGTGAGGAAATAGTGCATCAAGGTAGAAAGAGACTCCGTGCATTCCAAGCCCCAGGTGCTGTAACCGGGTGGGCCTGACTCATTGAGAAAACCTGCTGTTGTTTTGAGGTTTCTCCTCATAAGAATGCCTGTAAACATAGGTCACTCTGCAGAAAGGGCTGCGGTACTTAGCAGAGCAGGATAGAAGGTNAGAGATGTCCAGGCCCTCACTGGGATCCACTTAAAAGCTCAGAGTGTTGGAGGCATACTAGAAAATATTTAATTCTTAAAGCCTGCTGAGAAAGAGATGAACCAGTTTGGGTGATCAAGGTGTGTAAATTGCCAGAGGACATTCTGCACTCATCAACTAACACACCTCCTGGCTGTCCCCATGCTGAGTGCCAGCAAAGTAGGCCACCTCAGAATGCCCACACAGTCGACTCCCTAAGTCCAGGCCACGCTGAAAGGCACAATCAGAGTCAGCTCTTTTCAATGAGTCTCTTCTGTAAAAGCTACTCCACCCTGCCACAGTCTTGTTGGAGGGACTTAGAAACAATACTACAAAGTACTCTGAAGTGTGTCTGACTTTGTCGGGTTAGTAAAGTACCATTTCCTGTTGGCCAGTTCGGTATCAATTTAGCCATTACCCTGTCTATGGTTTATCTTGGGCTCTTCTGCTAACAGCAATTGCAATCTTCCTATGGGATACTTCCTAATTTGCATTTTACTTCTTTTAGTTTTACAGGTAACTTGTATGACTAGGCGAAAGATACTGAGGAACCTTCCCTCGCCCCGCCCCTTTTAGTAGTACTTAGAATGAGCAAATTTAAGGAATTTTTGGAAACTGTTGCAAATTATGTGTCACGTTCTGTTATAATTGCAGGTCCAGGAGGGTGGAAGAAGAGGAGAATGAAGATTCTCCGTCAAACCAGAAGTGGGTCTTGGCCCCCAAATCACAAGACACTGATGTGACGCTCATTCTCAACAAATTGCTGAGGGAATATGACAAAAAGCTAAGACCGGACATTGGAAGTGAGTGCCGTTTGTTATTTCAATATAAAAGAAGCTATGATAATATATGTATGTAGAATTTTCNTATTAAATAATTATAAATTCAGGATTGCTAACATACTGTATTCATCACAGTTTTAAGTGAGTGGTCTGCCAAGTGTGGGTCTGTATTCCCTGTCATATCCTTGTGGATTTAATTACAGTTTCTCAGTTAGTCGGCTGAGCTTTCTGCCTGTGTTTAGTTTTCACCAGTGTGTTCTCTTTGTGGAAATGGAGACGTATGCTATTCCCTCTTTTACAGGTCAGACTGTTAAAGCCTTTGAACTGCTGAGGTTGAGAGCGTCTTGCTTGTTGTTTACTGTTGGTCAGATCTGGAGCTTGTCTTCATTCCCTCCTCATGATCTTTCACAGGGAGGGTTTTAATACTGATGCAGTCTGATTTATTGGCTCTCCTTTTATGAAGTTTCTGAGAACTCTTTCCACTCTGTTTGATGGTTCTCATCAGCTTGTGACCTTTCATGCGACCTTCCCCACAAAGTCCCTCCAGTTTTCCAAGTCCAGTTTATCTGTATCAGGACCTATAATTACCTTTGTTCTAACTGGCATGGGATTTCCAAATCTTTGTGGTTAGTGAAGGAGAATTTAAAGGTGTGTGTTCCCTGTGGTACTGGAGGAGCCATGTCAAGTTTCCATGCCTCCTTTCCTTTTGTATGTAACAAGGAGAAGTGCCACTCTTCTCCAACTTCCATCCAGCTTTCAAAATATTTCTTCAGCTGACTGCATCCGGACTATCCAGAGATAAACAAAATAAAACAAAATGACAGCAATGCTGGTCTGGATGGAGGAAATGGAGACACTCACTCACTGTTGTGTGAGTACAAACTGATACAACCACTGAGGACATCAGCGTGGAAGTTTTGGAAAAAGATGGGAAAATTGATCTACTCCATGATCCAGCTATACCGCCCTTGGGTTTATCCTGCTACACAGATGACCTGCTCATCCATCCATATTCACTGATCCTCTAGTCAGAATAGCCAGGGAAGAAAAACAGCCTAGATGTCCAGCAACTGATGAATAAAATAATGCTGCACATTTATACAATGGGCTATTATTCATGTGTTAAAAAATGAAATTTTCAGATACACAGAGCTAGAAATGTTCATCCTAAGTAATCCAGATTCCGAAAGACAAACACTTCATATTGTCTTTCATATGTGGATGGCAGCTTTGAATCTTTTTAGATCAGTATGTTAAATTGGAGTAACTACAGACATCAGGAAACTAGTAAGTGACCATGGGGAGGGCAGATTTAAAGGGGGGGGCTAGAGTGTAGATTAAGTATAAAGGGGGCAGGAGAATAATGAACCAGGAAGGGTTAAATAGTGTGGAGAATGGGAGGGATATGGGAGTATGGGGAAGGATCAGTAAAACTAAGACATCCCAAAATGACATACAGAAATCTACTACTAAAGACACTTCCTAAATATATCAAGCACACACATAAAAGGAGATTAAATACTTTTACCCTATAACCAGGATATTGCATCTCCCAGACACTATATGCGATCAAATAAAAAGCCTGTTGCCAGGCATGGGTTATTTCTTTTCTGGTTGTTTGTCAGTGGGGTCCCCTANACCCTCCTCCAACCATTATAAGATGTTGACATTGCTCTTGGTTACCCTTCAGAACTTGATGGTAAGACTATTGCTGCAGACACCACATATTTCAGTCATAGAGTGTGGAGAGATCAAGTTGGTGTGTACCAGGAAGCTCCCTTCCTACTGGCTAGGATGCAGAGAGTTGGAACATCCTATATATGTTACCAGGGAAGAAAAGTAATGCACACTCTTAACCATATGTGAAACCTGGCCTGGAAAGATATGGTTACTTGTGCATTAGTGGAACAAATATTATGTAGTAACCAACAACTTACCC
>LZPO01044594.1:3587-31902 GCA_001675575.1 Neotoma lepida | reverse complement strand
CTCTCTCTCTCTCTCTCTCTCTCACACACACACACACACACACAGACACACACACACATACACAAGGACGCACACACGCACGCGCACACGCATGCACGGCTGCCTGCATGCCATAATGCTTGGATGGGAAACAGGAAGGTCCTATCTGTGCCACAGGCAAGCCAAGTTCATACTTCCACAGTTTTCAATAGCTCCCTTCTTATCCATGTAAATTATATTTCAAGACCCTCAATGGGTTCCCGAAAGTATTTACAAAGTCATGTCCTACAGAGGACCTAACCTGTGATAGAGTTTAATTAATAAGGCAGTGTAAGAAATTTACAATAATAACAAAATAGCAAAATGGTAACAGCATTGTGATACACATTATGTAAACACACTCTCAAAATATCTTACTGTACTGTATTCACCTAGTTTTGGATTGTGGCTGACCACAGGAAACTGGAACCATAGAAAGANGCTATGGGTTAGGGGAGGCTTCCTGCTGTGTACATAAAGAGCTGTGAGTTTTTCACAGGAAAAGGGCTCTGTGGTTTTGGAGTGAAAGGGATTTCACACAACAGTGAAGTGCAAAGTCGAAAGGCAGGATGCTCGCCTGTGGTTTCAGAGTCTGAAGCCCTGCTGTTGCTGTTCCCTGGATCTTGGGGCAGCACAGTCTCCTGACACAAGTCCCCATCCTTCAAGTGCCTTTGGGTGCATCTTCCTTTTTCACTGAATACTGAGCGGCACCTGATTAGCAAACTCTAGCAACTTGCTGATACTCAGCTAGAGTGGAGTTAACTGCCTAAGAGTAGCTCTCCTGGGAAGATACTGCATATATATTTTCTTTCCTGGCTCAGAGGGGCTCTGCTTTGAAGGCCAATTTCTCATAAAAATTGGAATTGCTTTTCTGTTGTCACAATTCTGTTCAAGTTTAGTGTACTTTACCCGTGGTAACTATTGCTGTACCCTGTCACAGTACGGCAAATGGATGCTCAATCGAGATACTGTAGACAGGTTTGCTGTGAGCTTAATGGAGTACTCAGTTGACTTGCTGACTTCCCCTTTTATGTGCCCCCTCTCCAGTTCCTCAGCATGTTCTGTGCTCTCTGCACAAATCCCTGCCATGGCCAGCTGGAGAGCAACACAGACCTGCCCATACTTAGGTTGTGCTGTTGGTGAAGGAGGAGGTAGGATCCCAAGTAGCTCTGGAGAGAAGATGCAGACATTCCCACCAAGTAAATTAAACCTGTTGGACTGGGAATTCTTGAAAATTCTACTCTGCTTCTAAGATGAAGTCTAAGACCCTGGGAAATACACAAAAAAACTATGCCCATAACTGCTCCCTGCCTGCCTCTGCACTTCCATTGCGTTCTGTGTAACATGTTCAGGGGCACTAGCTCAGGTGGCTTCCTTATTTGGATTCTGCTGTTGCTGTTTCCCTAGCTATGTTCTCCCGCTGCTGCACTGAGCTCAATTGCACTTCCTCCAGTCCCTTATCTTACCTCCTGAAGGAGCTTTCCCCCACATCATCTCATGAGCCTCCTTTCCCTCACAGTGGAGTGGACAAAGAGTCTCTCCCCTAAGTTTTTCACAGCGTTCGTCTTTAAAATGTAGTTGCTGACTTTCCAAGAGCTACCTACCCAAGGATGGCATGCTGTGGTGTTACCATGAGGCCCTACCTATGGCATCATTGCACACTTTCCACAGTTCGTAGCTGAAAGGTGGTGATTTTTTTTTTTTAAGGACAGTTCCACTTCCAAACTGTAGATACGAGTATGTACACTGCTTGCGCTCTCTCCCTCTCTCTCTCTCTTTCTCTCTCTCTCTCTCCATCTACAGCTCCAGCACCCGGTCTACAAGCTAAACTCTCCGCAGCATTGTTGTCAATGGATAAAGCGACGGATGTAGATCTGCTTATGCTGNGGAGTCCTTTAATTACTTTCCGTGTCACAAATTGTTATCATTGTATTTATATCTGTCGTTCATAGAGATTCTCTCTATTAAATTCTAAATTATAGATGGATCTGTTNGAGTTTCTTGGTAACCATCCATCATTTTAAGTCATGCTAAAGCCATGTCCCCTGTCAGTCTAGGGCCACAGAGGATGCCATTGTCTGAAGAGTAGATCTTGTCCTGTGAGATGGGAAGATAAACTTTCTAACACTATAATTGTGGAAAAGAAGGAAATGACTGAAGCAAATTTATCTTAAGGATTTTAAGAAGTTTGACCGTGTCTCAGAGTGTAGATTATTACAGAAGACAAAATCCACAGTGATATCTATACAGCCAATGCTATTACAGTCATGTTGAGAAAAATGAAGTTATGTTTTGTTACACTTTAGGTCTTCTCTTGGGCAGGTCCATGGAGAGACAATTCACTGCAGTGTTCCTCTTCTGTGGGCTCTAGCTTTTCTGAAGTATGTTTTCCCAAATGCATTGTAACTTCTACATGTGGTTTGGAAGTCAGTTGGGTCATGAGTGAAGAGCAGGGTATGTTATTGTAGTAACCCAGGGAGTATGGCAGGTACATCAGTGTCCTCGCTGGATACCCTGCCATCCACCACCCTGCCATCCATTTCATATTTATGGATGTTTTGATGTTCATGCTTATTATATCTCTTTACCCAATCATTGATAAGTTCTCATGTGGAAAACACTGAAATCCTTTNTTGTGCATCTTTGCAATGCACAGCACAGCATTGAAGTCTGTACTCACCAACCTGGAAAGTGGCACAGCAGCTTCTCTCTGCCTTTGACTTAGTGTCCGATGGCCACTCCCCCATCTGCTCATCCTCCCCCAGCCTCTGCTAGCCACTATTTTACTCTCAGTTTCTATAGATAAGATTGTTTTAGATCCCATATATGAGTGACATATGATTTTTAAGAAATTCTTTTCATGTGGCTCTTTCATTTCTTCAATGAGAATTTNGAAGAGCCTTTGAGCTGTGAGATAAATCTGAGAACCATTGGCCACAGAGGTGAGTTCTCAACAGTAAGAGTGTGTTAGCAGTGGGAAGTAGAGAGCACGTCTAACCCTTCCTTCTCCTGGTCCTGCTGCCATGTTCCACCACACTATGTTGAGAGCTTCAAGTGGGAACACACCATTTGAGAGAATTTGAANTGTACAAGGAAGGCTTCACAAAGAACTGGATGATTATAAAATTTTGTATTGATAGTAGATGGAGATCACTGTCCATTACCATTATCATTCTAATATCTGAAGAAAAATAGGAGAGACTGGAGGCGTGGTGCAGTAGTAGAATCCTTGCCCAAAGTGCGTTGTGCCCTGGGTTTGATCTACAGGTCAAAATCAAAAAAATAAGTTAAGTGGGGGGAAAAGGAGACACTGTTTGAATCTCAAGTAATGAAGAACAAATATCAAATTGCCCTTCCTTGTTGCCAGGGAAGAGGAAGGTGAAAGTAGGTCTCTCAGCACACTGTGCACTGTTGGTTCACAATCTAACTTCTCCTAGAAGTTGCATGACCGAGGTCAACTAGAGTTTCATTTTTTAACCCTCTCAGCCTCACCTGGCTTAGCTAGGATAGACCTTTCCTATAATTCACGGCCTACTGTACAGACGGCCATGCTGTCACTTCCCAGCAATTACTGTATATCCAGAGAATAATGTAAATGTATTCACTCCAGTCTCAGAACAGATGTAGGAGGAGAGGAAACAGACATTCTTAATTGCTGTGCTTGAAGTGAGAGCTATTACTGTAGAGTTAGTTAACTGACTCTCCCACAAATTTAATTCAAATGCATAAAGGAGGTGGAGAACAAATCTGCTGGAGAAATTATACCTGTCATCTCCTAAGAGACTAATTAGACATCTTAAAGCCACCAGGTTAAGTCTCCCTTGTGTTTTGTAGCAGGTTACCCTTCTGGAGTGTTCTTCCTGTTTGGGGAATGGTTCTTCATGTTCCTGAACAGTTAGGACCCACCCCCTTCTTGTTTAAATGGCCTCTGTGTAAGATAGGGCTATATTAGTGTCCCCAGAAGTTCAGTTAATTAATAATTTGGGCTAGGATGTATACTTTTCTTATTGGAAATGTGTAATGAGGCTCTATTGTATAAGCAATTTAGTGTTTCTTAAAAGTATGATTTGGTAAATTACTCATATCATATATTTCTAAATATAATCTTGTGTTCCTAAATATAATCCTAAATATAAATGCCTGGACCTCATTTGAATAATCAGTTCAGTTCATAGAATAAAAATGATTTGTTTCTTATGTTTATTCATTACTACTTGAGGAATTGAGCAAAGTAGCTGCATCTGGATTAGCTTGTTTGAGTGTGAAGGGCTACAGTCTCAGATGATGGGCNTTTCTACTGCTTTCCAACAGACACTTGGAGAGACCCCTGTAGGCTTCTGTCTCTAAGTGGCATAATTAAGCCTGCGACCAAGAATATAGGTAATCACTGGCCTCTGCCAGGCAACGCAAAGTGGTAGGTGTCTCACATCCGCTCTGCCCAGACTCACACTCTTGTGGCTTCTCTTTCAGCATGGTTTCTGAGAGCCAGCAGAGTCCTCAGACAGCTGCTCCAGCTGACTGCTTTGTCTTGTCCACAGGTCTCTGCTTTTGACTGCATCTCATCATTGTGGAGCTAACATCTGGTTCATGGTACCTTGCAGATCCTCTTGCCCTAGGGTGGGGATCCTACTGTCACATGTGAGGCACTAGTTAGACACACAGCTGGATGACCTAGAACATTGCATGTCCAGGGTATTTTAAAGGAGAATTAGTCCAGCAGCTCACAGCCTGGCATTGCGTCAGAACTGCCTTGATACTGTTTCAGAATACAAACACCAGGGCTGGAGCTTGGAACGGTGGAATGTGTGGTACATCAGTATTCTAGCTTGCTATTCTTACACCATTGCAACTTTTCTATATGCTTTTGGGTTAATTTGATGTTTTCTGGTTTATTAGGAGGGAGGTTGATGTTATTAACTTGATCATTTTTCTAATCTAGTGTCCATCCTCACAATGTTCTCCTGAGTTTCCTTCTATCAGGACTCCTGATATCTCTGTGTCTTTCTCTCATTGTAGTCACAAAGTTCTTTCTATTTGATTTCACTTTTGACTCCTGACTATTTGGATGTGTTACCTTCATTTTCTAAATGTTTGAGGCCATCCTCTGGTTTTGATTTCTAATTTAGTTGCACTTTTACTTTTACTTTACAATAACTTTTGTTATTGTAAAGTAAATTACAATACAAAAGTGTTACTTTTAACTAACTGGAGTCNTATGAAATTTATTGAGGTTTGTTTCATGGTGTAGAAATGATCTATCTTGGTGTGAAATCCGGAAGAAAGCAGGTTCTGCTGTTATTTAAAGTGTTTCATAAACAAGAGCAGTGAGACTATGGATTAGTTGGAGCTTCGACCACAGGTGGAGCTGAGTACCCCTGGTGCAATCCTGCTCATCTGAGTGCCTGGAAAGGAAAAGGCTGATACAGGCTACTGATGCTCAGAGGAAACAGCTTCCATCTGTCTCCAGCTTCCAGATCTTGGCTATTCCTGCCTCACTGGGTGACCCTAGGTGCTTTGTGGAGTTGGGGGTGGAGACAGTGCTTNTTGTTGGAACTGAATAAGATAATTCAGGGCAAGGTACTTAGTTCAAAACCTGGCACTGAAGAGGTAGTTGGTTAGTAGCTATTGGTCATTGTAGGAGGCAGGTGAGGACTTGCTTCCATTTCACTGCACAGGTATGATGGGAATGTCTTTCTAAAAATGTGTTGCTCTGATTGGTTGATAAATAAAGCTGTTTGGCCNATGGTGAGGCAGAATAAGGTTAGGCGGGACATTCGAACTAGGGGGAGAGAAGTAGAAAGCAGAGCAGGGGCAGACGCCATTCTGCCACCTAAAAAGCAACATGTAACGGCACACAGGTAAAGCCACGTGGAACACGTGGCGACATAGATTTATAAAATGGGTTAATTTANGATGTAAGAGCTAGCTAGCGAGAAGCCTGCCAGGGCCATAGTTTAAAAATGATATAAGCCTCTGTGTGTTTATCTGGGTCTAAGTGGGCCGTGGGAGCCGGGCTGGNGAACCGGACAAACTTTCGTCTACACAGGTATGAAGCCTGGGTTCCATCCCCATTAGCAAAGTGAATAAATGAATAGAGACATGGACAAATAGTTTAAATAGACAAATGTATGGAAATAAAATGAAAGAAAAAAGTCTGTTACCAAGATCAAAAGGTCAGTGTCTCACAGGCATATGTGCCTATAATCAGTGGTGCTATGGTTAACTTTTTCACTGTCATTCTTGCTATGATCATGGTAACCATCTCTATGTAAGGTTTTTACTACCGTATATTACTTATACAGAGTAACAATAACAAGGTTCACACATAGGCAAGGAAGGCATTTCCATCATATCCCTCTCCTCATGCTCTCTGTTCCCTTCTCAACTTCTGCTAGTGCTCTCTTCCTCTGAGACACTCCTTTACTTTCATTCATATGTATATTCATCCCACATTTTAGGAAAAAACATGCTATTTGTGATTCTTGTCTTTCTGAGTGTTGTGGTTTAAATGAGATAATGCTCATAGTCTCAGGCATTTCAACACTTGACTCCCTGTTGGTGGTGCTGTTTGGGGAGCCTTAGAAGGTATAGCCTTGTTGGAGGAAGTATGTCACTAGGGGCAGGCTTTGAGGTTTCAAAGCCATGCATCATTCCCAGTATGCCCTCTCTGCTCCCTGATTGTGGTTTGGGATGTGAGCTCTTAGCCTGCTGCCGCTCTAGCTGCCATTTGTAATTGCTGCCACATTCCCCCAATATTATGGTGATGGACATTTATCCTCTGGAACAGTAAACCCAAAATAAACCCTTCCTCCTATAAGTTACTCTAGTCATGTGTTTCGTCAAAGCAATAGAAAAGTAACTAATGCATAAAGTCTGGTCTTTTTCACTTAACATGCTCTGTAGTTCCATCTATTTCCCTGCAAAGGACATAGATTCATTCTTTTTACAGCTGAAAAAAACTCTGTTGTGTAGATACACTGTGTTTTCCTTATCCATTTTTCTATTGATGGACATCCAGGATGAGTCCATTTCTCTGCTACTGTGAATAGAGCAGCAGTAAACACAGATAGACAAGTATATGTGTGGTAGAATATTTTTGAGTTCTTTGGGTGTGTACCCAGTCGTGGCATAGCTAGATCAAACATGCATTCCTTTTCTAGCTTTTCAGCAGCCTCCATACTGATTTCCACAGTGGCTGTGTTAATTCACCCCATCAGTAGTAAGAATTCAAGTTCTTCTTCCCAGGTGAGGATGCCCAGGGTCGTCATTACTCTCTGAGGGTAATTTCTTCTGAGTTCTTTCATTCATTTCATCAAATCTTCCTGAGATCTGCAATGTACCTGGCCCTGCTGTGGGCTGTGGCGTACACCACAATCCTGGTTGTCCTGCAGTATATGTTATACAAGGAACAGACAGAGGGGAGAAGTGGATGTCACATTGTTTACGACAATAAGGAAGATAAAACCTGACAGAGTGTGTGCATTAGTGTGAGACGGGTGCAGTGACAGAGGAGACATCTTGATACTGTTCTCCCTGGGATTCAGTGGAAACCAGAGTTTGATAGCAGCCTTTCCTCTCTGGCCTTGACCTTCAGCCTGTCCTGCCTGTCCTGCTGTCTAAAATGTAGCCTGTAAAGTATTTTCCATTGGTTCATTTCCCTGCCATTGCCCAGTCTTTCATCTCTACTGCCGCCTCTGCACAAGTTAACAGCTTTGAGACTCAGCCTCCGAGGTCCTTCTTTGGGAAAGCCTTCCCTGAGCTCTGGGTAAGCTGGATTTCCCTTACACTTTCTCCAGCCGCTTTTATCACACTCTGGTTGATCTGCCTTTTCCATCTGTCACCCCTGCGGGCTGTGTACCCTGCGTGGGCTGAGACCAGGCTTGTGCTCATTCCCTTTTAAGAAATATGTCGGAACAAAGGATTAANATACTGAATGCATAAATAACTAAGAAATAAGGAGGCTAAAAAGCAAATGACCCATTCAAAAAGGGGGTTATGAATCTGAACAGAGAGTTCTCAAATGAAGAAATAAAAGGCCTGAGAAATGTTTCAAAAAGTGTACACTGTCCTTCACAATTAGGAGATGCAAATTAAAGCAACTTTGAGATTTCATCTGACTCCAGTCAGAATGGCAAACATCAAGAAAACAACTGACAACAAATGCTGGTGAGGATGTGGGGAAAAGGGAACCCTCATTTACAGTTGGTGGAATTAACAACTGGGGCAGCCACTATGGAAATTGTTGTGGAGAATTCTCAAAAAGCTAAAAATAAATCTATCATATAACCAAGCTATACCACTCCTTGACATATGCCCGAGGGCTTTACACCCTATTTCACAGATACTTGCTCAGCCATGTTCAGTGCTGCTCTATTCACAATAGCTAGAAAATTGATACAACTTAAATGTCCTTCAACTGGCAATAGATAATGAAATTGTGGTCCATATACACCGTGGAATGCTACTCAGCTGTGAAGAAATGAAATCTGTAGGTAAATGTACAGAACTATAAAATATTACATCAAGTGAGGTAACCCAAACCCAGAGAGACAAATGCTGCATGTTCTCTTTTGTCTGAAGTTCCTAGCTCCAAGTCTTCAGGTATAACATAGAGTAACTGCAGAAACCAAGAAAGTAAAAAGGTACCATGGGATCCAGGAGGAACTCTAGAGAGAGAAATGACAGAAGTGATTTGAGGGGGAAATGGGTAAAACAGAGGGGGAGCTAAGTGGCAAGAGGTGAGAGAACTCAATACAAAAGAGAGGCAGGAGGGATTTCTGAAGAAAGTCAGAAGGAGTCCTATTATTTACTTCTCTAAAATTGCATGTGATATGTATATGTGTATTGAGAAATCACCCCATTTGGGCCGATAATTCTCCCCAAGAGCCATAGACTACCTAACAGTGCCAGGCATGAGAAACCATATTTTAAGTTGTAGGTCAAGGGAGTTCAAGGGACTCCCCAAATAATATAGGCTATTGCTGTTGCTCCTGGTTGCTTCCCAGCAGTTAAAGGCAAATCCATATTGCTGAAGACACAATNAAATTTGGACATAAGACCTAGAAGACCCAACCTGAATCTGACATGAGGACTGGTTTTCATAGTACTGAGAAATACTGTGCAGGCTTCCAAGGGGGAGAAATAACCAATAGTTCATATACACCTATGCACCACAATGATCATCATAACATGGTAACCCTAAGGATGTAACACTAGCACTTATATCTTGGTGGTGCTCANCAGCTCTCTTTAGACTTCAGGACCACTCCGCAGAAGAGAAATTGTTCATAGTACTGTCAATCTAGCCAACTACCATGTTGAGGTCATGGATATAATAGGAGAATGTACTGCTAATTTCTCACTGCATTCTAAATACCCTTATATCACAGATACGTGTAATTTCCAACCCCCACCAATGAAGCTTCTCTTTGCAATAGAGACCGTAACTGAAAATCATAACTTGTCAAAATGNAGAGAAAATATTATTCTGGAGTACCCAGCCCTAACTGAAACATCTATAATACAAATCCTGCCCTTAAGGCTCAGGGAACATCAGGAAAGAGAGAATGAACAGATAATGAGAACCGGAGGATCAGGAAAACTGCTGTGAGATTATGTCTCCTAGAAATGACAGGGAAGCTTTACCCATGATGCCTCAACAACACGGCTGTCTAAACAAGCCCTGAAGAAAGACAATGTCAGTAGACATGCTAACATGGAAAGGGAAGTCTCATGGACCCTCACCTATGGAAAGGACCATAAGAACTAAGGAATCCTGAGAGTGCAGAGAGTGGGAGGAAGTCTTTCCCAGGGATAAGCTCCTTAATTGGTTATCCAATACAAAGTGTTCAGCCCCCAAATCACGTACATACATGTAACACTAAATAGACTGGGCAGGGTGTGTGTGTGTGTGTGTGTGTGTGTGTGTGTGTGTGTGTGTGTGTGTAGCAATAACAAAGAAAAAGAGATCATTAGTTTGAGAGGGAGCAGGAAGGATACACAGTATACGGGAAAGATTGGAAAGGGGAAAGGATATAATTTTGTTTTAATTTAAAAAAAATTAAAAAGAGAAAAAGAAATGGGCCTGCAGTCTCTAGAAGATGACCACATAATCCAGACTATTTCTGTAAGACAAACAGTTTTACTTCTGCAGAAGAACCCATAGCTGTGCCAAATCAGGCAAAGAAACACACTCATCAAGGGTCCCGACAGATATCTATTGCTAATACAAAGGGGTCGCTATGCCTCATCCTGAATGGTCAGAGCTAGCCTTCACATTCTTATGTGATTGGCTGGCTTACAGCAGTGCTGTTTATGAGTAAAGCACAGCTTTTGAGAACAGGATGCAACTTTGAGCACGGAGTAACCTTGAGCACACACTTTGATCTTAGCAAAACGCTGACTTGGGAAGGGATTTTTGACAGATGGCCTCTTTAAAGATCGATCAAAGTTCCTTTGTCCCATTTAGCCCTTTGATAGAAAAGACAGTGCAATTCACTTACATTTTCTACACACTCCTTCTGCCCTGGCACAAGGTGGTAGCTCCTACTACAACTTGCTTGCCTAGCATAACATGTCTATTACACTTGATCCTCATGCTCACCTAGAGTGGTCAGCCAGATACTCTCCTCCTCCAGACAAAAGGCCCACATTTGGAGGGTGAGTCCCTTGCTCTCTGGGGGCAGAGTTAGACCAGCAGCTAGGTCCCAGCTTCCCAGGGATCCCAGGAATGACTGCCTCCTTTCTCACTGTGCTCCCTTGGCCTCTGAGGAGTTTGTGGGTTTTGAGTTCAGGAAAGCATGAGAAACATTGGCTTATTTGGTTTGCAAAGAGGAAGCTTGCCTGTCCTGGAGGTGATGGCTTTTACTGGGATTCACCCACTGGGCTTTCACATCTAATATTCCCACAGATCCCATGGGCATATGGCCTGGGTATCAGACCTTAGAAATGGTAGGGACTCTACGGCAGCCAAGGTGGGAGTTTGGGGTTTTTAAGGGCGGGTCAAAGGACACTGTTCTATTTTCTCAGTCACTTTTGTTGCTGGACAACCTTTCTGGCTATTTCTTTTCTGGTCAAACAAATATTCCTTGGGACCATGTGNAGCTGCCTGAGTTTGGGATGTGTGTTGTGTCTCCAGCATAGGACAGTCCAGCTCTGAATGCTTCAATTCTTTGCATGCAGAATCCACTGATTGCAGAGCAAAGATTTTTTTTTAATTGAGTTTATACTGTGTATGTACAGGTGTTAAAAATAAATCTTTCAAAACTTTTCCTAAGCAATACAGTGCAACAACCATTTATACAGCACTTTCACTGCGTTAGTATCAGAAACCATCCAGAGACGGTGATAGTCTGTATGAAAGGTGGGTGTAGCTTGGTGGCAGAGAACTTGGCTGGTGTGTGGGAGGCCCTGCCTTCTATCCTCAGTGCTAGAAAGACAGAACAAAAACCATCTTACTAAGTCTGTGTGAAGTTTGTTTAGGTTGCTTGGGTGTTTCGTTCCTGTGGCACCCAGCAACCAGCTTCATTGGGACCCTGACTGAGGACTGTGAAAACCGACTCTTCCGAACAGCCTCCTGCTACATCACAAGCCTCCAAAAAGGGTGGGCTTTGGGAGGAAGGACATTTCAAGGCTGCACAAGGACAATAGGAAAAACAAGCACAATAAAAACTCTACCAATTGGGTAAAGTGCTTCATATTATCTTGGCAGCCTACTTGCCAATTTGGGTCTATTTCTGTCTGGTTTTCTAGTGAGGTGTGTAAATGCCTGTGATGGCTGTGCCTCTGCTTTTCTCTAGCTTTGTTGGTGCCTGCATCATTCATTGGGAAGGATTGTCTAGGTATATTCATTTAGGGTTTTCATGCCTCTTGACCAACTGGCTGCTTTGTCAATATAAACTGAGTATCTTTATCCCTGGTAGTACTCNGTTTGATTTTGAGATATCACTCCAGCTTTCCTGGCACCAGTGTTGCGATGGGGCAGGTCTTCCATTTCCATCTCTTCTAATGTACGTTGGCTGCTCTGTTTATGCCTTATTCCTGGTAAGGGTTTAGGACATGAGGCTTGAGTTTCTTTCACTCTGCCCCAGCAGTCCACTTTTACCACATTGCCTGAGGTTGTTGGTGTGCATCGAAGCCTACGGTCCTCTTCTGTTTCCCATTGCTCCTTTCTCTTTGTTGTTTACTTTCCTCTTTTATGGCTCCNTTGCCTTATATTTTCATGAGTGTTAATCTATGATTTTGTTGTATTAAAAATTTACTGTGTACTACAATTTGTCCTTGGGTACTATACCAGCTTATATAGTGTAAAGTTGAGAGAATTTTTCATCATGTTAGATACTCTGTGTTGTGATCTTATTATTTTCATTTAAGTAGACGTTATCTGTTTAAGGATATGTCACTGGCATCTTTGTGTAGATTAATATTTCTTTTCTTCAAATTTGTTTAAGTTGTTAAATTTTATTAAAATAATTTTTATTATATATTCTCTGGTAATTCCATACATTATTACTATGCATCTGGATTCTGTCCATCTCTCACCCACTCCAACTCCCCCCAGAACCCCCATTCCTGTCCTCTGTGATGGTTAGTTTTTATGAACTTGACACAAGCTGAGTCATCTGAGAAGAGGGAACCTCAGTTGAGAAAAATGTTCCAATCAGATTGGTCTGTAAGCATGTCTGTGAGGTATTTTCTTGATTAATGAATCATGTGGGAAGAGCCAGCGCACTGTGACCTGTGCTACCCCTAGATAGTGGTCCTAGGCTGCTACATAAGGAAGGTGACTGACCATGAGCCTGAGAGCAAGACAGTAAGCAGTGTTCCTCCATGATCTTGCTTCAGTTCCTGTCCCCAGGCTCCTGCCTTGACTTCCTCCAGTGATCACTAGGGATCACAAAGTATAAGCCAAATAAAACTGTTCCTCCTCTCCCAAGTTGCTTTTGCCATGATGTTTATCACAGCAATAGAAAGGAAACTAGAACACCCTCCTCCAATCTTGAGTCTTTATTAATTAATACATTTGGCTTTTTTTCATCATTTCATACATGCACACTGTATATTTTGCTCCATTTCCACCTAGCCTCTTTCACTTACATCCTACCCCTACAAGCCCCATTCTCTCTCTAAAGCTCATTCCCCTATTTATTGACTTTGGTTTTATTTAGTGTCCACCAGAGTTTAATCAGGGCCCTCTGTGTGATCCTGAATTTGGAACTAAAAATCAGAGCCTTGTTGGTTCACCACTGGGACAACTTGATTCTATACTTCACCTTACACAGAAAGGGGACAGATGAGCAGTAGATGTGCAGTGTGTGGTAGGGCCCTATGAGTCTGTTCCCTCTTCACAACTGAGTGTTAGGAGGGCCTGATCTGAGGACCCAGTGCCACTATGACAGCTGTTAGGAGTTTGTGGTTCCCATGTCTGTGTCCTACATATAAGATCATACTTCATAGTCTCTCTCCCTATCCTCCAGCTCTTATATTCATGCAGCCCCNTCCTTGTAATGTTCTCCGAGTCTTATGGTGGTGATATAAATATCTTGTCTAGGGCTGAGCCCTCAAGTGTCCTTTATTCTTTGCATCTTGTACAGCCAAAGGTCTTTGCATTTGTCTCTGTTGATTTTAAGAAGTTTTTCTGTTCAAGTCTGAGAGTACTGTTTGTCTGTGGATATAAACATAGATATTTAAGGGGTGATATAGTGCTATGTCAGTGCAGCTAAGCAACAGTATTAACTCCCTCTCTCCACCAGGGCTCAAGACCTCTATAGTCATGGGTTTTGGATTAGATTTACAGTTTTAGGCATGGATTTTTCTCTTGTAGAGCAAGCCCCAAATCAAATTAGGGAGTATTTGGTTACCCTAATATCAGCCATGCCAATGTTACATCACTGAGTACATCTGTCTAGCAGGTTGATATTATAATTCTTAGACTTCACAGCTGGGTTAGATTGTCAGTGCCTTTACCTGACAATAGCCTGTATAGCACAATTTGACATCATGAAAACCAACCGGTTTGGAGGAGTCCCCTAGTCGAGTTCCAGTGTGATTTTTCTACATCTTATATCCACAGTATGTGGTGTCTGCAGTAGTAGGTTCTTATGACTAGTTATGGTGGGTAACCAAGAGATATCACAAGAGCTTGTGTTTTGGGGGAGCTTTCTAGATCAGTAGATGTCTTTTGTNCTTTTTCTTTGCCTAAAGGATTTCCTGTAAATTTCTCTTTTAGCACACGATTTTAGCAATGAATTCTTTTAGTGCCTGTATACCTGAAATGTTTTTTATTTTTGTCTTCTTTTTTATATCTATTATTAAAATATAATTGATAAGCTATAAAATACATTTTATTGAAGTGTACAGTCCAGTACTTTTATTATATTTATAACGTGATGCAGCCATTATTTAAGGGTAAAGCATTTTTGTCACCTCCAAAGGAAGGAAGTTTTCCCTTTGGTTATACCCACTGTCCTTGCTCTCCTACAATACTAGGTAATCAAAAAAGTATCATTTCTATCTGTTAGAGTACTATTATGGGCTTTGCATACNATGAAATCTCTTGACACAAGCTAGAGTTATCTGGGAAGAGGGACTTCCATTGAGAAAATGCCTCTATCATGTTGGATGTATGCAAGTCTGTAGGGCAATTGTTTGATTGATGATTGATGTGGGAGAGCCCAGCCCACTGTGGGTGGAGCCACACCTGGCAGTGGATCCTGGATGTGTAAGAAAGCAAGGTGAGTGAGCCATGAGGAACAAGCCAGTAAGCAGCATTCCTCTATGGCCCCTGCTTCAGTTACAGCCTCCAGGTTCTTGTCTCTAGTTCTTCCTGCCTTGGCTTCCCCTGATAAGGGACTGTTATCTGAAAGCCAAATAAACACTTTCTTCCCCAGGTTCCCTTTGNTCATGGCAAACCAGAACACATTTCATTATAGCTTGTATCAATATCTCATTCATTTTATTGTTTTGATTTCCATCTGATATTCAATTGTGTGNATATATTTTATTTCTGGTGTTGTGTTGAGCTCAATTATAGAAAGTAAAACATTAAAATCCCCATGTTATTATGGGACTGGAGAGGTGGCCCAGTGGTTAGGAGCTCTTTCTGCTCTTTCAGAGGACCTGAGTTTCGTTTCTAGCATCCACACTGGGTGGCGCCCAGCCATCTGTTACTCTAGCACCAAGAGTGCCAGCTCCCTCTTCTGGCCTCTGCTGGCAACTGCACTCACATGCACATACCCATACAGAGACATAAATAAAAATAATAAAAATGAATACTTAAATATGTCTCCACATATTACATATTGAATTGTCATTTTTAGCATTTATGACAGTTTCTATCTTAATTCTGGACTGTATTTTTTGGGTGCGTAAAAATTATATTTCCCAACACATTGACCTTTTATCATTTCAAAACATTCTTTTTCCTCTCTAGCAGTATTTAAGTGAAGTGTATTTGCATAGTATTATAGCCATCTGTGGGTGTGTTGATGCTTGTACTATATGTCAGTTCCCATTCTTATATCAGGCATTTTGTATTTTTAAGTACTCACAGTAACCACTGGAAGGAACAGCTTCTGTATCTTTGGATCTAGGAGGTGTTTAAAGACAATATGATGTCAGATGTTTTTTTGTTTATTTTCATGACTTCTATCCTTTATATTATTTGGTGAATTTAGCTTTGATATGATCCTTAATATGATTTTTGCTGATCTAAATGTATGCCCCTTCAAGCCTGGGGTGCCTCTCTTACTTCTTCTTGTATTTTGTGAGTATTTTGTAGTAAAATATTTTTGTTTATTAATGATTCTAATTTAAAAAAATTGGTATTATAAACCCATGAAAATACACATTATCAAAATTGTTTGCTGCTTTTCTTAGTTTTAGTTAACCATGGGGAGGCATTCCAGATATCTCTATTAATTTACTCTTTGTGTTGCTTTATATGGTACATGTATGTTACAAACATAAAAATTTATTGTATAATAATTGTTTATACAGGCTTATATATTTAGAATACGTTTCCCATTTAATGGAATGCTTATTTTTATTTCCAACTCTTGTAATTTATTCCTGTATACTAAAGTTAATAACTGGGGTCACTTCTCTTCTGCTGAAGCTCAGCTTCCCCTTTATCTCCCTTTTGCTGTACTAATAAATGTATTATGTCTTCCATTATTTTAAAATATTTTATCCAAATATATGATGTTGTTACTAAACACTATTTAGTGTTGGTTCTAACATATATTCATCTTATTTTTTTATTTCAAATTATTAAGAAGACAAAGGCTGGGTGTAGCTCAGTTGGAGAGCATGTGCAAGACCTTGATTNCGTCTTTAGCACCACCCCTGGAAGAAGAAGATATAGGCATTATTCCCTTAAGCCATCCTCTACCTGTATACGCTTCTTTCCTGGGGATGTTGTTTTGATTTGAAGTACTGTCTGGACTCTGTTTTCAGCTCGGAGAGCTCTTGCACTTTTCTGGGGCAGATGTGTCCATGGTCACCAGCTTTTAAAGCTTTGATTTAGCTAGGAGTCCTTTCACATGCCTTCTTTTTGTTGTTGTTGAGTCTCCATTATTCCTGTTGATGTATAGCTTAGTAATCTAACTGAATTTTCTTGTCTTGTGTTGTTTTCTTCTGCTGGTTTCAAGAGCTTTCCTTTACCTTTGAGTTTCAAGTTTGGCTGTGCTGCACCTTATCCATTTCTTTCTGTTAAGTTTCTTGGGATTCCTTAAAACTGTGGCATGTGGGGGATGGAGAGATGGCTCAGCAGTTAAGAACTCTTGCTGCTCTTCCAGAGGAACCCAGTTTGGTTGCTATCAGCCATCGCAGGCCAGCTCACAACTGTAACTCTAGCTCTAGGGGGATCTGATGCCCTCTGTCTACTGGCACACAGGTGGTGTGCACACTCACACACACATACACATAAATGAAATTAAATAAATCTTCGACAAAAGATTATTCATTCCAGGCAGGTGGTGCTTCCCTCTAATCCTAGCAACAGGGAGGCAGAGCCAAAGGGAACCGTTAAAGTTTAGAGCCAGTCTGTGTTTCCTAGCTAGTCCCAGGCCCATCAGGGCTTACAGTGAGACACTGTCTCAAATAATCAAAAAATGTCCAAGCAAAACAAAAAGTTACTTAATATGAGGATAAAGTACTTCATTTAATTTGTGAGTCATCAAAGTTTTCTTCCTTAAATATGTACTTTTCTGTCCCTTTCACTCTTCTTTCTTGTATACCCGTGCTACATGAGTCTCTCTCTCTCTTTCTCTCTCTTTCTCTCTCTTTCTCTCTCTNTCTCTCTCTCTCTCTCTCTCTCTCTCACATACACACACACACACACACACACACACACATACACACACTGGCACATGCACACACACACCTCCCTGAATGTAGTTCAGAAAGATAAATGCTGCTTTCTCTTATTTATTTGGAATTCTTACACATTTTTTGCTATTTGGTACTTAGGTAATATAATAGCTCAATACTAATTTTTCAGTCTTTACAAATTCATAGCTTTGTTTTTCTGCCCTCTTGTGTGTGTGTGTGTGTGTGTGTATAACTTTATTTTTTACTTTTTAAAACTTTTTATTGATTCTTTGTGGATTTCACATCATGCATCCCGATCCCATTCATCTCCCCATCTGTTCGTATCCACCCCCTGCACCCCCTGCCCTTGCAACCTCCCCACACAAGTAAAATAAAAGAAAATTTAGAAGAAAAGAAAAAAAATCTTGTCATGGAAGCTGTAGTATGACACAGTGAGTCACATAGTGTACCCTTTAGTCCATACATATTTACTTGCAAGTGTTCATTGCAACGTGTCATTGGTCTGATTTGAGGCCTCTGGCTTCTGCTGGGCCCTCACCGGGACTCCTCTTGGACATCATGCTGTTGCCTTGTGTCATGGAGATCCTGCAACTTTGGATCTGCAGGACTGGCCCCTTCACATGTTCCAGCAGATCATAGATGGGTGGATGTTGGGGTGGGCCAACTCGTAGCCCGGGTTCTGGGCCTGGGTGGTAATTGGATTGGTCAGCCCTCAAGCTCTCCCTCATCGTCATCACTAGGGCAGACACTCCAGCACTGCCCAAGCTGTGCATTAGGCAGCAAGGTCGGGGCTGGTTCTCCTGTTCTCATGACCTTGAGGCTGTCTCGCTGGCACCTACACCACCAGGGTCAGCTCTACTGTGTTGCCTAGGAGAGGTGCAGGGGCCACTGTCCTGATTGCTGCAGCTGGTGAGGGAAATGGCCAGTTCTCCCACTCTCATGCCCCTAGCCTCCCTCTCCCACCTGTCACAGATTAGAGGGGCAAGAGGGGCATCTTTCCCTTGCCCACACCACCATCTGGCAGATGAGGGGAGGCATGATGAGCTCTTCTGTTCTCCTGCCCTCAGGGCTGGCTCACCCACACCCCTACCTTCAGGGTTAGCTCTACTGTGCTACCCAGGTGAGGTGTAGAGCCAGTTCTCCCAAGTGCTGCAGCTGGTGAGGGGCAGGACCAGCTCTCTGGCCTGCCACAAGTGGCAAGGGGCCAGGTGCAGGGAGGGGGGCATACATCTTCTCCTCACCCAGGCTGCTGCAAGACAGATGAGTAGTGGGGCCAGCTTTCCCATGCTCACACCCTAGAGGCCAGCTCACCCTTGTCCCCGCCAATGAAGTCAGCTCTGCTGTGCTGTCCAGGCAAGGTGCAGGACCCGCTCTCCTGAGTGCTGCAGCTTGTGAGGGGCAGGGTCAGCTCTCCTGCTTCCTTGACCCTGAGGCCAACTTTCCTGCCTCCATCAGGGGTGGAGGGGTAAGAGGTGCCTCTTACTTATATTATAGTGACTTATCAAAGCAAAGAAATCTGTCCCAAATCTGTAGGCAAACTCCAGTGTCACTATTTGGACCTCTACCCTTATTTTTGTCTTTGGCCTTGCTCTCTGATGGCTCTTGCCCAGGACATGAACTACTTACTGGTCAGTGATTCTCCCTAAAACCCCCTTAGATAGTTGGATTCTTTTCTTTTACCCACGGGTGTCTGTGTGACTTGCAGGCTGCTGCCACTGTTCAGAAGTCTCACACTATGCCCTGTGTTTAGCTATGGATTATTCCCTTATTTCCCATACTCCTAGGAAGTTGAAGCCTTGGTCACACACAGACTACCAGAGATGGAAATGGTTTCTTTAATTAAAGTCTTGGTTCCTTGGGAAGTGCTGCTATTTGTCTTACAGCCCGTTTTCATCTGTGGTGTATTTAAGCCTTTGTGTTAGTAACTTTCTGATCTTTGTGGAAGCATCCATTTGTAGCTTGGGGAATGTTTTCAATGCTCCTTGTGTTTCTCTCTGATAGGTCCTGAGCAGCTTGGATCAGGTACACATACTGTCTGGTTGTCCTGGGACGACTATGATTCCAGGAAGGTGCTTTGTGGCTGCCCCTCTTTCTTGCTTTCTCTCTGGTAAACTTCTGATCACTCTCTTCTTTCTGTTGTTGGTACCAGAAAGCTAAGAGTGAACTTGAATTGATTTCTCTCCACTGAGATAGCATATGTGAAGTAGATAACTACTGCTTCAATAGCCTTGCTTCCAAATCTAGTATTTGTGTGGACTCTGGTTCTGCTTCCCAGTTCTGGCCTTTGTCTTGGTCTGATTGGCTGGTTACTATCCTCACTGTGTTTTTTTCCTGCTCAGTCATGTGTTCAGGTTTTTTTTTTCCCAGACACTGTGAATTTTCCTTGTTGACAGTCGATATTTTTATATTCTTATAAATACTCTTGAATGCATTATGTAGGATAGTTAAGTTCATCAGAAGGATTTTAAGCCTTTGAATTCTGCCTTTCAGCTTTGTTGGGCAGATTTTGGTGTTTCAGCACTTCTTGATTCAAGTCACTCTGGCTCTTAGCAACAGTGGGTATTTCCTGTCACATGGGCACACTGGATGCCACTGTGTGGTCTTCATTGGTTTTCAAAACTCTCCTCACACACAGGTTGTGATTCCCTAAGAGGGACACTCTTTGGATCCCAACAGTCCCTGGGCAGATTGTGCTCTATGAACTCTTGTAGTGTTGGTCTGTTTGGACTCTGAGCTTCATGTTCCACCTCGGAGGCTCACCGCTGCCTGGGTGGCTTGCCGTGACTCAGATGGTGCAGTGGCAGGAATCCTTTCACCTCTTTCTATCTTCAGTGGCCACTATTATTAGATGTTTCATACTTTGTGTCTTGAAAACCATTATTTCAATATTTTCTCAGATTTTTGATCATTTCAAGTAAGGCCAGTTCCTGTTGTACTGTCTCAGGTGGAGTTTGATGCTGTAGTCTGTTGCTTCTCTGCAGGTTCATATTTGATTTTAAATCTCTTCTAGCTACTGGATTGAGCAGCTAGGGATGTATGCACTTCCTTTTAGCCGCTCTCTTTTTAGGGTTTTCTTCTTAAAGTCTCATATGTTGCAAGGCAGGGCTGTACAGCTATACCCACACTGGGTTAATAGTCATCTGCCTACATCTCCAAAGTAGCACAAGGAACAGGAAGAGTGCAACATTCCCTAGTGGTCTGCTTACACAAGGGCAGACTCAGTCATTGGCATCTAATTAAGGAATGAAGGCGGAAAGGGATTTTTGTTGAAGAGAGATGTCCATACTCAGCCTTTTAGGATATGGTCAGGGCAGAGACTCTTATTTGGGCCTGTTTGGGTGTTATTATCTCATATGTGAGCTTTATTTATGTATGATGAGACACTTGAGATAATTAATTTTTAACAACAGAAGGTCTATTCTGGCTCACTCTGGTCTATCTAGGTTCACTAATCCATGATCAGATGGGCACAGTACTTTCAAGACTCTGGTGGGAGAANTGTATAGGAATGGTTGACAGCATGTACCACAGCAAAGACACATGTCATACCAGGAAGCAAAGGCAGTGAAGAGTCTGGGGTGTCACAGTCCCCTGTGACCAACAACCTAAGGACGACCCATTAGGTTCCACCTCTGAAAAGTTCCTACATCTTCAACTTGGCTGTGGGCTGGGAACTAAACCCTTGACACATGGGCTTTGAGGATTTATCAGATCCAAACTGTAACATCTACTGATGGGCCTTATGCAGTAATTATTATGAGAATATAGGAAAATTTAAGCAATTACATTAGATAATGTTTATATCTTTACCAATGGCAACAGTGAAAGAGCTTCAACTTTTAAACCATTCCCATGTATAAGCCTAATCTTCTAGCAAAAAGCATGTTTTAAAAACAATATTTTCTTCAAATATTCCAAACACTTCAGACATTCTGTCACTTAACCAGAATGTGCTGGAGGCCCCTGCCTGCTGAGAACACTTTGTGGTATTGGCTGCCATGGCTTGTTGGGACAAAGAAAATTTTCAGTATTGTCCAGAAGACCCTTTTGATCTCAAACATCTCTAGACAACTGAGGAACAAGAGGAGTGAGGTGATATTTATTTAAACTCACCTTTCCCCTCAATATTTAAATTGGTATTTGAATTAATGAAGTAATCTGCTTTGAGTGCAATATTATATGTTTTGGTATTTATTGGTATTTGGTATTTATAATTTGAAAGATGCTATACTTTAANCAACATGGAATACATAGTAGGAGACTGCTCATGCCTCACTCAGCCTGTTAGTATGAATAATTTCTTGCACTTTAATGCTCCTGTGATTTTGTTTACTATAATGAAACTACAACATTTCATATTCTCCCCTCCCCCTTTCCACATAATATAATACTGTATCATTGATATTCAATTATCATGAAATATTTCAAATCTGCAGTTGGTTTGCTGGATATGTGTATGGCTTTAGAATTTCATCATGGTGAGCCACATCAATGTGTCAAGGTCTCAGCCACCATCTGACCTTTTTATTAGTTATCTGTTGGGTGAAATAAGCTACCTCAAGACTCAGTGGTTTATGAGTGTTGCTTTCATGGGCTGACAGTGAGCAGTCAGATGGGCATACTGAATGCAGAGAGTTAGAGGCTCAGTAGCAGGATGGATAGATGAGCAGGGTTTCTCTTTCCCAACTACAGAACCAGCTTTGCTTGTTTCCAGGCTTAGCAGCACTGCCTGTCATCTGATGTGCAGTATCTTGATAGCCTCAGTTTCAGGTATTTCCTCTGCATTTTGGTAGTTTTGTCAAAGTGAATTGCAGTTACTGTTACTCCATTCCAGGTAGGAGAAGTGCTGTGCCATCTGGGTTAGCTGTTTCAGCCTCTAACTTCCCTGCAGGTTCACGGATGAAATTGTGCTTCCTCCGGCCACTTGCCTTCAGGTAGCTGGCTTTGACTTGTTTACACAGTTGCAGGAGGTTCNGATAAGACCAGCAAGTCTTGTTCAGAAGTCCAACTTGCATTTCCAGATGCTCTTTTTCACATAGATTCTCCCTTGTGGGTAAATTTTTTGGGCTGATGCCACTCTACTAGGACAGCTTTTTCCTAGTCTGATTTGGATAAGTATAATTATTTGGTGTACAGGATATAAACTCCCACAGAATTGACTTGATTTGGATCCTTCCACCAGCAGGGCACAGGAGTGACCATTGGCCCAAACTTTTCAATGCCCTAGCCTCAGTTCTAGATCAAAAGCACAAACCTGATGGACAAGCAAAACCATGAAAGGGAATCCTGCTCTTTGTTCTCCTCATAGTGACTCTGGCCTGGAGCAGTGCTGTGGGCTTTATCTGCAGGTGCATTTTCCAAGAGGAAAATTATAGAAAAAGTTTGCTTGTCTCATCTAGAGAGAAACACAAACCGTCTCTAAATATGTCATAGCTGCCATCATACATGTTGTTGGTAGCAAATTAGAGTTCTCCTCAAATGTTCCCAACACATAGGTCATTTAAAGATAACCCAGAAAAATAGTTATAGATCTTACATTACTGTATACTGTGTGATATAACAATATAAATATACANTAGTTTTATAGATATTTAGCAATAATTATATATAAATGTGAATTTCCTGTTCCTTAAAATAACCAAAATTTCACAGAGAATCAGGGTTGAAAATGTGTGTGATATGTTACTAAAATACATTACAGCAAAGTCACTGAAGATTTAGGATTAGTGTTACCCTGCTTTAGAAAGCTGTGAATGCAAGATTGAAACATTGAGCAATTTTTGCTGTAACATTGAGATTTAATTCATATCCCAGAACACATGCCACTTAAAGTGCATAACTCAGTGCTTTGTAGAGGTGTAGTCACAAATTATGCAGTCTTGACCACTATCTGATCACGTAATATTTTCTAGCCCCTGCAGGAAACCCTGTGCCTGTCAGCAGCCAGTCGTCCTTCTTCCTCCCTTCCCCAACTCTGGCAACCACTCACCCCCTTCCAGTCGCTATGGATCTGTCAATTCTGGACATCAATAGCAACAGAATAATAGAATATGTGGCCCTTTTGTATAGCTTCCCCAAGTAACTTTTAATAATGTCATAGTCTATAAATTTGGATTGNGCTTATAGGTGTTGTGTACACACTCTTAATATTAATTCTGAAAATATGGCAAGCATGGCTTCCTTAGGCTTTGAGGGGACAGGGGACATTTGAGTCACAATCACTCANAAATCCAGTCAAACCTCAAGTGGATTCTGCTGGATTCTACAGGATGGCGGCAGGCTTTTGTTCCTTCTGTAAATGAAACACATTAATCTTGCTATTTAGTTCAATTCTCGTATTCTTGCCTAAACATTGGGTATTTTGCTCTCTTCCTCTTCCTCCTCCTCTTCCTCTCCTCACCATTCCCTGCCAAATACTTACAAAGACATAATGGTTCTCCTTCTGTGGGAAGGAGAGGGAATGAAATGAACACAGTAAATGTCACCAGCCTCTTGCAGGTTCTCGGGTCACCATGGTCAACACTTGCAGAGCTGCTCAGTGAAGAAGCTCATCTGATAAGATGTGGATGGGTTCCTTTGGCCTTTTCAACAGCACAAAACAGCAGGCTGCTTCAGTGGAAATGCAGACCCTCCTCCCCTTCTCTTACTGGGGGATGGGGGGCATTTGCAGAGGATTGTTAAGAGGGCAGGAGGATGGCAAGTCTCTGCTCAGGCCTCCTGTATGCTACTGTCCAGAGCTCACTGTCTGCTTCTGTTCTCCCTCTGCCTGAGACACCTGTGCTCAGACACACAGGCGGACTGGAGGTCCTGCAGGCTGACATTAAGTTCCCACATTTGACAAGATTCAGTACTGACAGCAAACCGAAGAGTGATCCAGCAGGCAGGTTCTCAGTACTTTACCCTTCCTCCGAGTTTTGCACTGATGGCCCCTTACTAAGTTAGTCATGTAAGCTGGAAAGTAGTTCTATGAAGTTATTTGTATTTCATCAAGCCATACATGAATATTCAGGAAACTATGCTGCTCCAATGACTCATATGCATATTTACACATACTAGCACATATATGAGGGTTAGATTCAACTACATATAGATTGACTGTATTTGAGGAAATATCTCTATATGCTGCACATGAATGGACATCACTCCTTGCCAGAATTCCTTAAATCATCCATTTTATGTGGTTTTCATGTTACATTAAGCATCAAGTGCCTCCTAGAGGTGACTTAGAGTATACAATGCAAATNTGACATACTTTCAGATTTGAATATCTGAGGATTAGTGTCTATATGTGTGGTTGGAGAGGGGGTATCTAGAAATCAATACTTCCTGGGTAAATAAGGACCACTGTTCTAGCTACACAGTTACATGGTAGATAAGCAAGAGCTATATTGCCAGGCGGAGGAAAGGGCTTGTGGGAGGCAGAGAAGGCCTTGGTCTTTTTTAGTGGGCTTACTATAATTTCATCAGATGCTCAGCAAGTGCTAACTCATGTTAATATTCAGTTAATATGGCTGTCATCCTCAAGGTAAACTGAGAGGTCTTTATCGTTAAGAAGGGCTTCACTGTGAGGTCCCATGTTTTAAATACANTGTCATCAGTCCACAGTAGGAAGCAAATTAGCAAGGCCCAGACATTGTCCCAGGATCCCAANCATGTTCCCACACAGAAGTAAACATGTCCCTCTGTATTAGTGAGCTATCTCTTCCCACTTACTAACCCTTCCTGGTATCTTTCCCATCGCCCAGATTCCTGCCCATTCATTATACTGTACTTTTGCTTCTTGGTATTACTTCATCTGAGAGTAACAACAACCTTTGGATTCAATCACTAGCCCCTTGGGTTTGCAGATATTTTTCNAATCTATTATTATTTTGGCCTCAAACCCTCTATGACTTAGATCCACCTTTTTAACTGACTGGGAATTTGAGGTACCTGAATGTTCTGTCAAATTCTAGAACTTCACAGATACAGAAGGCCCCAGCTGGCCATCTCTATAGGGATCAGAGAAATTATTTATCTATCTCATCCTTACACCACTCCCCTTCCAGAATAGTCTGAATAAATTCATTGGTGAAACAAAAGCTTCCTTGATGCAGTCTTCTACCAAGCAATTCAACAACTTCTGCTGTTGGCAATTTCTGTTTTATTGAAGTTCTTCCAAATACATTTTCCTTTTACTCTTTTGCTCATGGTAAGTATTACTTGAGTTGACGAGTCACCTGGTGATCCGGTGCAGAAGCAGCATTGCTCTTTTCCAGGCAGTTGTTTCTATCCTCTGACAGCATAGNTTGACTGGTTCTCAAGATGTTTACAGCTTNGTTTCCAAAGGTCACCTCTCTGCCTTGCTTCCAAACCATGGTGATTTTACTGCAAACATTTCTGGTCTCTACTCACACTTGCTTTGCTTTTCTGAAAGAGTCCCAGTGCAGGCTATCAAATTATCTTTATTTTTCCCTCACTGTGACAGCCTGTTACAATATGGCCATGATAGATTGTGGCTGAATTAATAAATAGTGGTGGGTGACTNTGCAGTGCACNCTGGGTGTTCTATATTCTTTCCTGAAGACCTATCCTTTACATGCTGATTTTTTTATAGTGTGGGGAATTTTTGTCTATTTCTCATACTGAAGATCTGATGGAAATGAAGCCTCTTTAACTTTATTCTAACTAAAGTTGCTTATTTCACCCTGTTTTTTTAAGAGTATTTTTTGAGACTAGAGTTATCAGTCATTTTTCTTTTCTGTCAATGTTTAAATAATTGTGAGTTGCCGTGTTTCTTTGGCCTCTGTTGTTTCTCAAGAGACACCGGCCATCATTCTGACCTTGTCCATTATTCTGTGGGCCATTTTGTCTGGGCTACACTTAGGGTTTCTTTTTCTTTTACTTATCTTCAGCANGTATAGTTTTCTTATGTGTATTATTATTGGGATCTGATGAATTGCTGGGATCTGGAATTTGATGTCCTTCAATAGATTTTTATTTTTTTAAAAATCAGTTCATTTTCAAGAATGTTTTTGTTTCAACACACNTTATTCTAGAGACTTTATTCTAGATCTCATATTACACATACACCTTTGTGACATCCAGGGTTACTGGGTCATATGTCTATGTAAACCTAAGCATCTCACTGCTTTTAATTTCCTGGGAAAAAATTTCTGCAGGGGGTGAACTCCTGTAGTCACTTTTTAACCTCAGCACCTAGTTTGACTTCTTTGTCACACTAATCACTATCATAACTATCTAATTTATTAATTAGTTTATCTGATTAATGCATGCTGTACCCATTAGAATATAAAGTCTGTGAAACTGGGGGAATTATGCCTGGATTACTGTCTGTCTCTCAGCCCCTAGACTTCTGTGTCACTAAGTGCTGGCCTGCTAATTGTGTTTATTAATGGGGATTGGCACTTGCTCTCAGACAGGAGGTATAGTGGTTAGGTTTCTGATACTACAATAAATACTGGTGTTGATCAACCTCTAAGAGAGAGGTTTATTTTGGTTCATAATTATAGAGGTTCCAGTCCATGACTGGGGGATCCACTCTTTCAAATCACTGTTTGCCTTGTGGCTAGAACACTAAGAGAGAAGAGGAAAAAGCTGGGATCTTGTGTTCCCTTCAATGGCCTGCCATCAGTGAGTTCAAACCTCCCTGTGTTTGGCATTTCAAGGTTTCTGCCATCTCCTAATGGTGCCAAACCAGAGATTAAACCTTAAAATATGTGGGCTTTTGGGGGATATTCAGAATCCCAACTCTGGCAATACGATTATTAATAGAACCCATCAAAAAGTTTGTAATACTGGAGAATTTTGGAACAATTCAGAAAAAAAGAAAAGTAGTTTTAGTAGCTAAGATTAATCAGATGTTAATAGTTTGATCAGATTCCATAGCTGGAGCTTAGACTATTTCATATGCTTTATACTGTGAGAAAAATACAGGGTCTGTTTTCAGTATCAGGTGCCGAACATTGCAGATAAGCAGGGGGTTCTAGCCCCCTCTGCCCCTCACCTGGTGGCTGGCACTGATGTTGGTGATGGCTTGCCTCAGAACTCTGGAAGTTGGGAAGATACAAAAAATATGCTATATGACTGAGCCCAGGATCAGAGAANACTGAAGACTCAAGCCCCAGATTATTCATTAGATAGGGCTGTGTCATAAACCAAGAAGATAGGGAATTTGGGGGCCAAGTATTGGCCTCTGGGGAGAGAGGACAGGAAATTCTCATTATCAGGGCACTTTAAAAACTGTCTTAAAAAACAAAAACAACAACAACAAAAATGATAAAACATTATGAGACAAAAAGGACTCTCCAAAGATGCCATTAGTTTGCTCTATTACTGGGCNTGGGGCTTGCCCTTAAGAATGGTTTTTATGACCAATGAGACTCTGTTTGAGAGAAATAATGTTTTATTTGCTATCAGTTGTCAACAGAAGATGGCTTCTGGGTTAGGGGTGGGAGCATGTGTCCCTGTCATGGGACCTGCCCTTAAAAGTAGTTTGTATACCTAGCTAGACTCCATTGCAGAGAATTAATGTTTTATTTGCTAGTGCTTGTCAATTGGAGATGGCTTTTGGGTTAAGAATAGGGGCATGGGTCCATTTCTGTCAACACTGGNACCATGTTTGGTGCAGACTTATGCAGGCCCTGTGCCTGTTGCCACAGGGCAACTGTAAGTTCATATGTGCATCAGCAGTAAGCCTCTGTAAGTTCATATGTGCATCAATTCTGTTGTGTTTAGAAGGCCTTCTTTCCTTGATATCTTCCATCCCCATTGGCTCTTATAATCTTTCTGCCTCCTCTTCTGTAGAGTTCACTGACCCAATGGGAAAAATTTGATATGAGACATCACATTTAGGATTGAGTGTTTCAAGGTCTCTCACTTTCTGTACATTGTCTAGTTGTGGGTCTCTGTATTTGTTCCCATTTAATATAGGAAGAAGCTTCTTTGATGATGGCTAAGCAAGGCA
>LZPO01044593.1:132684-148921 GCA_001675575.1 Neotoma lepida | reverse complement strand
TAAATAGCATCACCCTGGGACTTTTCCACATGTGCCTCTGAGGAACATGGTATTGTGCAAACTGTTGTCCCAGTTAACATGGAGGGAAAAGCCAATCTCATTCCTNGNTAGCCCTCTGTACTTTGCAAAGCTCTGAAGGTAGGGATGAATTTTGGGCTCCAGTGACTACAAACCAGCTAGCTAGAGTCAGCAAACAACAAAATTAAGAAAACAGAAAGCAAATTAGTAAATTATCTAAAGACATGAGCAGAACCATATAGAACACACTGTTTAAAAACATTAAAATGTGTTTATGTTGTGGGTATGGATGTTAACTTTTTTTTTCCTTTTTGCCTACATTCATGTCTATGTACCATGTGTGTGCAGTACCTGCAGAAGCCAGAAGAGGGACTAGAGCTACAGATAGTTGTGAGCTACTATATATGTGCCAGGAATTGAACCTGGATCCTTTGGAAGAGAAGCCATCGCTCTAAACCTCTGATTTCCATAGAACATAACTTTAATAAATCTTTCATTGCCTTTTTAAAAACTATTTTTAAGTCCAGGCAGGGTGGCACGTTCCTTTGATCCCAGTACTTTTGAAGTGGAAGAAGATGGATCTCTGTGAGTTTGAGGCCAGCCTGGNCTACATAGTGAGTCCCAGGACAGCCATGGTTATAAAAAGAAATGCTGTCTCAAAGAAAATAAAATAAGACAAAAATACCTATTTTATAAAACAATTGTTAAATATTGAGTTTCATACCAGCATTTTGAAACAAAATTTGTTTTTAGATTCTCCCACTAACTTGCTCTCTCTCCACCTTTCCACCCCCAGTTCACATCCTCTCCTCCTTCATATCCTATGGGTCCTATTGCTCTGTCTCCCATTTCTAACCTTCTTTCCCCATTCTCATGGCCTCCTTCCTATTTCATAGATCATAGCCACACTGAAAACCACTTTTACACCTGAAAATGATAAGGTAGGATACAGATATGGGAAATAACATATTTTTTGTCTTTCTGAATCTCGGTCACCTCACTATAACACTCCAAGGATTCTATATCCTACCACATTTGTGCATGCATGTTCAATGCTGCTCTATTCACAAGAGCCAGGAAATGAAACCACCCTAGACATCCATCAACAGATGATTGGATAAAGAAAATATACAATAAGAAATACACAATGAAAAAAATGAGATAAGGTCTCACTCTATAGACCAGGCTTGCCTTAAACTCAAGAGAGATCTGCCAGTGTCTGTCTCTGGAGTGTTGGGAGTAAAGGTGTGCATCCCCATACTCATACACACTGGAAATTTATTCAACCATTAAAAGAGAGAGAGAGTATTTTTAGGGAAATGATAGAACTGGGGATTGGTATGTCAAGTGAAATGTACCAGATTTAAGACAGTTCCCCGGGCTTGCTTCTGAAAATGGCTAGACTAGAATCCATGGATTTCCCCCTGGCGTTTTGTTTTGTAGTCTACATTCCAGGTTGCTAGTTACCATGACTCAGTTTCCCTGTGTGCTAATNGGGAATCATAGCAGCCCCTACTGCCTGGCATTTCTCGAGGATCCCAGAGTTGAGCTATCCAGAAGGCGAATTGCAACATCTGGGCTAGAGTAAGCCCTCCTTATACATCACACACTGTTACTGTTGAATCTTTCTGTAATGGTATGTTATGCAACCACTGCATTTCCCAGTCCAGGATCTGAACTCAGGAATAGGTGAAAAAAACATAGGCAGAGTCGGCCTCTAGGGAGCTTGCAGTCCATGGTAGCAGAGAGCAGGGTCTAGCCTGTGTTAAGCAAGCTCATTAGGACTCTANGTACAGGTAGCTTCATACAGGGGCCAGGCCCAGGAGGAAAGCATAGCAAGGCAGAGGGGGAGACATAAGCTTGCTTACTCAAGGGTTAGAATGCAAGAGGCCCATATCTTTGATGAATAGGATACACATTACCCTATTTTTCACTGCTAACCATTGATTGTAGCGTCCCCTGCCATTGGGAATTAGGACCTTGTAGATTAGCAGAACACAGCCCCCAGGGCAGAACTGTAACTCTCTCATAAGAGCAATCACAAATGTTTTGACTGAAGGATTATTTCATGTGCTACAGACATGGGAAGTGGTGGTCTCATCCATTTTAGACCAGGGTGCTATTGGATGACAGATGTCACTTGTTGTTTTGTTCAGGCGTGTGCAGTCATTACATCGTACACATCATTTGTCTGATGGCTATATGCTTATGAAACTGCCTTCCTGGACGAATTTCATGTATCTATTATATATTTTAAAGAATGTTCTGTGGTGCTGGAAAGACAGTGCAGTCTGTGAAGTGCCTACTGCTCACACATGGGAACTTGAGTTCAGATCATGAAGCAAGCACAGAGCTGAGAATGATTGTGTGAGCCTGAGCCTGAGGGACAGAGGGAGGCACAGAGATGAGTGAATGCTTGAAGCTCATTGGCCAGCCAACCCAGTCCAATAGATGAGATAAATTTCAGGTTCAGTAAGGGACCCTGTTTTAATAAATAAACTAAATGAGTCTGTGAGATGGCACAGTGCCTAATGTCAGTTGTTACTGAGCCTGGTGGCCCAAGTTTTACCCCTGAGTCCCACATGATGGAAGAACAGATCGGACTCCAAGTTATCCTCTGACCTCTGCACATGTGCTGTGGCCCATGCATACCTGTGCATACCCACAAATAAACAAATGCATTAAATAATAAATTATTGAATAAATAAACATGATGCAATTGAAGAAAGACACCAGGGTTGACCCCTGACCTCCTCATGCACACACAGATGTGCATACACCTACATTAGTAAGTACATACACCACATAACCCAACACACTATATATACATCAAAAAGAAAAAGAATGTTCTGAGGTGAGTCCACAGGCTTCAATCATAGCCCAAACGACTGGATTTAGGACTAGAAACTACTGGAAAGACCCAGGGAGCACCCACTTATTTATTTATTTGAAAAGAATTTTTCATAGAGTGTATTCTGATCATGGCTTCCTCTCCCTCCTCTCTCAGATTCTCCCTGTTTCCCATTCATTGGACTCCACGCTTCCTTTCTCTCTCTCTTTAGAGAACAAACAGGACAATGAAGAACAAGCAAACCAGAATAAATCAAAGTAAAAAGAAAAGCAGAGGGAAGCCAGGCAGTGGTGACACACGCCTTAAATCCCGGCATTCAGGACTCAGAGGCTGGTGGATCTCTGAGTTCGAGGCCAGCCTGATCTATATAGTGAGTTCCAGGACAGCTAAGGCTACACAGAGAAACCCTATCCTGAAAAACAAAAACAAAAACAAAAACAAAAAAAAGAAAGGAAGGAAGAAAGAGAAAGAAAAAACGAGAAGGGGGTAAACACAAAGAAAATGCAGGGGAAACACACACACACACACACACACACACACTATAAAAACACAAAATTGGAAACCATAATAGATAATCAAAGTACAAAAAAATTTAAAAAAAAACCCAAACAAAGTATTATGAGACAAAACAACTCCAAAAACATCATTGAGTTTATTTTGTGTTGCCCATCTACTTCTGGGTATGGAATCACCCTTAGGTGTGGTTTGTACACCCACTGAGATTCCACTGGAGAAAACTCATTTTTTATTTGGAGTGGTTGTCAATTTTACATAGTGTCTTAGTTAGGGATGGGGCTTGTGTTCACTTCCTATTTTAGCACTGGGACCCTAGCTACCTTGGACATGTGTAGGCCTTGTGCATGCTGCCACAGTCTATGGGAGTGCATATGTGTGCCAGTCCTGTTCTGCCTGGAAGATATGGTTTCCTTGGCATCATCTATCCCCACTGGCTCTTACAGTCTTTCTGTCTGGAGTCCTCAGGGAAGGGTTTTGATGGAGGCATCCCATTTAGAACAGAGTGTTCCAAGGTCTCTCACTTTCTGTACATTTTCCAGTTGTTGCTCTCTGTATTTATTCCCATCTTTTGCAAGAAGAAGATGCTCTGGTGATGGCTGAGTGAGACACTGGTCTATGGATATAGAAGAATGTTGTCATTTATTATTAATATTTATATTTATTTTTAAATGATGGATGAGGGAAACACTGGTCTATAGATATAGAAGAATGTTGTTATTTACTTATTAATATTCATATTTATTTTGAAAACTTTTAGATAGATTTCAAAGGTAACACAATAACCTGAAGAGGTGTCATTTGCCACCACCAGCATTGACTTCACTGACCCTCGGTCAAACACAGACACCTTCCCACTTACCCCCTCATTCTTAATTTTCCTAAAGGGAAAAACTTTCACATCACATGATATCCAAAAATATTCTAGAAGANTCCATGTAAAAATAGAAACACATCAATCTTTCCCTTGTCAAAAACAACACCTCCATATCAATCAGTATTTGGGAGACCCAGACTGTCTTCCATTGAGAAAAGACCATGTCCAGACTCCAGGTAGAGCAGGTGTCTTCCAAAGCGAGCCTCAAGGCTTGGCCAGAAGCCTGGTTTGTCATGTCTGGCATGGAAAGTGTCTAGGAAGAGTATGGTTGAGTAGAGTGAGTCTGGTGATGGAGCCACATGGGCCTGGGTAGGTGTGGATTTAACTGCAGGTGCCTCATGAGGATGCTGAGGGANGGAGGAAATGCATGAGCTCTGTGGTCCAGTCTGATCAATATTTCCCAAGCTCCTTCTTGGCACCTGGGGAGGGTAGAAATGTCTAACAGTCTCAAGGCTGCATGTAAACTGCCTGATGCATAATCCTTCTCAACCCATTGCCTCTTCTCTCTCTGACAGGGCATGATTTTTGAGAAGCTGAGACTGTGTTATGCACCCCAGTTTGCCAGTTTTCTGCATGATCTGAAGCCACTCAAGAGAGATCCTGGTGTTATGGTCACAGATCTTTGCTTTGGGACAATCCCTGTGAAACTGTATCAGCCCAAGGAACTCTCCTCCACCCTCAGGCCTGGCATCATCTTCTTCCATGGTGGTGGAACCATCCTGGGGAGCTTGAGTAAGAAAGCCTTTCTTCTCACTTCTTCAAGTACCCTGTCACCCTGATAAATGGGCTTGAAAGAATGGTCATTTTGTGGTAGCTGGAGAGAGTATTTAGGAACACTTCCTGCTCTTCCAGAGGACCCAAGTTTGGTTCTGAGTACCCATCTGGGGCATCATCCAATTGCCTGTAACTCCAGCTCTAAGGGATCTAGCTCCTACTTCTGATTCATGGACACCATTACACATGTGTGTACAACANGTACACAGAAGTAAAAGTAAAATAACTCTTAAAATAGGATGGTCATTCTTCCTGGTAGACAGTCTACTTTTATGACCAAGAAAACCCAGGACAGATTACTTGGTGGTACATTGTGCAATGGTTTGACCTCTTCCTAAATTGATGTGAGAATGCTACTCTCACACACTGAGCCACTGTAATCTATTCACTTTTGGATGTTTGTGATGAGTGCTGGAGTGCATCAGATCATGGGCATCTTGGAGAATGTTGTCCTTGCAGCTCACAGAAGCAAAACAGTGAGAAGTTGGAAGGATATTTATTCAACCATCAGAAGCTATTTTATGACCTATTAACTGCTCAATTAACTCTGGCAGTCTGTTTACAAGAGGAGAATGGCCACAAAGGCTGAAAAAGGGAGCATGTCCTATTAAATATGACATTTNATTTTGTTTTCCAGGAACCCACCACAGCATATGCTTACGTTTGTCAAAGGACAGTAGCTCTGTTGTCGTGGCAGTCGGGTAAGGAAGNGGATAATGGGAGCACATGAGCAGATAGCCCTGCTTTATAGTGACAGGGTCTGAAGACTGAACCTGAAGCAGATGGAATTGGAAGGGAGAATGGAAGGAAGGGATGGGCTATGAGGGCCCAGTAAGGAGAAGCAAGGAACAGAGGAGAGAAGGACAGTGGACTGGACTGACTTCATTGGTGCATGAAATATTTGTGGATGAAGGCATCATTTAACCCTGTCTTTTGGCTGGTGGGAAAGGGGATGGCACTTTGATTTTGGTTGGAAGAGTTCATTAGACCTAACAGTTCTGCCCATGGCAGACTGGTAACATTTCCTCTACCTAAAGCCTGCCGTGCCCTGCGTGACCACTACGACATCTAAACAATATCACATCCATTCTCAGGTGGAATGACTATTGTCTCCTCTGATCTAAGTGGCAGGCATGAAGGCTTTATGTCTACTGTGTTTGGCTCCTTGCCTATCTCCTCCTATTCAGGCTTCAAAAAGGGATTTGAAATATGAGATGTTAGACAAGTGTCCTTTGGGTTTGGCTGAACATTGAGCATAATCTATGGTCCTTCTTTCCTCTTAGATACAGAAAGTCTCCCCAGTACAAGTACCCAGTGATGATAGATGACTGTATGGCAGCCACCACCCACTTTCTGAAATCACTGCATGTGTATGGAGTGGATCCAGCTCGAGTTGTGGTCTGTGGTGACAGTGTAGGAGGGTGTGCAGCCACCGTGATTTGTCAAACATTTGTTAACCAAGTAGATCTTCCCCGGATTCGGGCTCAGGTTTTGATCTACTCCTCACTGCAAACCATAGATTTTCAGAGCCCTTCTTATCAACAGAACGCCAACATTCCATTGAACTCTTGGAATCTGTTCTTTCACTGTTTCTGTTGTCACCTAGATGTGAAGACTTCCTGGAAAAGTGTCATTAAGAATGGTGCCCATTTGCCTCCAGAAGTCTGGGAGAAATACAGAAAGTGGTTAGGCTCAGAAAACATCCCAGAGAGGTTTAAGAAGCGAGGCTTCCAATGCAAACCCCCAGGACCTGTGAATGAAGATGCTTACCAAGAGATAAATTTCACACTGAACACAATCTGCTCACCCCTCATTGCAGAAGATGATATAGTGTCTCAGCTCCCAGAAACCTGCATTGTGAGCTGTGAGCATGACCTTATCCGGGACCATTCACTCTTATACAAGAAGAGGCTGGAAGATCTGGGGGTGCCTGTGACATGGCATCATATGGAGGATGGTTTCCATGGAGTGCTTAATACCCTTGACTTGGGCTTCTTGAGTTTCCCTTGCTCCTCAAGAATTATGGATGTGATAACTCAGTTTATTAGAAAGCTGTGACCCTCATCCCTTCCTGTGATGGCCCCACCAACCTAGTCTGGGTCCTAGAAGAATACAACGCATGCTCTTTATGATGAATACAGAGGAGACAGGCTGAAGAGAATGGAGTGAGGCTCTATGTCCTTGTTCACTCTTGGGGAAAACCTGAGCTGACCANCCTCAGCATCCATTTGAGAGACTGAATCTGTACATGAAGGTTGTCCATAATCCCCTTAGCTAGAAGTCAGGCTGTCTAGCCTGATTGAGACTGTTTGATAGGTGTATCTGGTTGATTTGATTTTGAAGAAAACAGGTGTGTTGTGTCTCATAGGGCTTTGCCAGTGTGGCTCAGAATATAGAACTCTGATGTCCAAGTCTGTTGGGTAGTGGGTAGTGGTTACAGTCTTGGGTACCCACTTTGCTTAAGCTGAAAACTATGAGAAAGTGGATAGATTCCACATAGTTCAAGGCTCCTAGATAAAGATGGATGATAACAGCCTGTGTTGTGTGCCCAGGAGAACTTGGAAGCTCTGAGTTTTCAGAGTAGAATTCCAAAAAAATTGGCCCTAATGTAACATCATAAATATTAAAAGACCAGAGTTGGAGGGAAGCTGAGTTCAACCAAATTCAAATCACATTCACAGTGGAAATTCTAAAGTAAGTCAAGGGGACAGATGTGTTAGTGCAGACCATTTGTTCTAAGACAAAGAATCAATGCATATTGCCCCAAGTAGATGTAAAATGGATTGGCATATGTAGCTGTGANTGTCAGGTATAAATCAGGTGTNGTCTGATGTGGGGACTCTAAGATAAGAACACTAGTTTACCCTCCCTTCTTATCTCTGCCCTTCTCTACTCCATGCTGATGTCTTCATCTCTCTTTATGGTGGCCCTTAACTATTCCTGCTAAGTTCTGTAAGAATTATGCTCAATTTTATGGGTGCTTCCATTTTCCTCAACAGTCTCAACATAAATATCATAGCAATTTACTCTTTCTAGTGTTTTTCTGAGCTGTGTGTGGTGGTTACAAANAAGGGAATAGAAATTTCTAACTGTTCAGTCCAAGGTCTATGCTATCCTTGGAGTAGGATATGTGTAGTTGGTTGTTTTTTACTCTTTGGTTCTTTGGGGGCCCTGCCACCCACCTCCCAAATTACACACAGAGGCTTATTCTGTTTAATAAATGCCCAGCATTATCTGGCTTGTTTCTTGCCAGCTTTTTTTAACTTAAATTATCCTGTCTTCCTTTTGCCTCTGGTTTTTTACCTTTCTCTATTTCTGTATATCATTTTCCCCTTCTTATTCTATGTCTGGCTGTGTAGCTGTGTGGCTGGCCCCTTCTTTTCTCACTCCTCCATCTTCTATCTCAGATTTCTCTTCCTATTTATTCTCTCTGCCTGCCAGCCCCACCTATTCTTTCTCTGCCCTGCTATCGGCCATTCAGTTCTTTATTAGGCCAATCAGGTGTTTTAGACTGGCAAAGTAACACAGCTTCACAGAGTTCAACAAATACAGCATTAAAGAATGCAACACATCTTTGCATCATTAAACAAATATTCCAAAGCATAAACGAAAGAAACATCTTAATATTCCACAACAAATATGGAACAGCNTTGTTTTGTTCAGGCGTGTGCAATTGTTACATCGTACACATCATTTGTCTGATGGCTATATGCTTATGAAACTGCCTTCCTGGACGAATTTCATGTATCTATTATATATTTTAAAGAATGTTCTGTGGTGCTGGAAAGATAGCGCAGTCTGTGAAGTGCCTACTGCTCACACATGGGAACTTGAGTTCAGATCATGAAGCAAGCACAGAGCTGAGAATGATTGTGTGAGCCTGAGCCTGAGGGACAGAGGGAGGCACAGAGATGAGTGAATGCTTGAAGCTCATTGGCCAGCCAACCCAGTCCAATAGATGAGATAAATTTCAGGTTCAGTAAGGGACCCTGTTTTAATAAATAAACTAAATGAGTCTGTGAGATGGCACAGTGCCTAATGTCAGTTGTTACTGAGCCTGGTGGCCCAAGTTTTACCCCTGAGTCCCACATGATGGAAGAACAGATCGGACTCCAAGTTATCCTCTGACCTCTGCACATGTGCTGTGGCCCATGCATACCTGTGCATACCCACAAATAAACAAATGCATTAAATAATAAATTATTGAATAAATAAACATGATGCAATTGAAGAAAGACACCAGGGTTGACCCCTGACCTCCTCATGCACACACAGATGTGCATACACCTACATTAGTAAGTACATACACCACATAACCCAACACACTATATATACATCAAAAAGAAAAAGAATGTTCTGAGGTGAGTCCACAGGCTTCAATCATAGCCCAAACGACTGGATTTAGGACTAGAAACTACTGGAAAGACCCAGGGAGCACCCACTTATTTATTTATTTGAAAAGAATTTTTCATAGAGTGTATTCTGATCATGGCTTCCTCTCCCTCCTCTCTCAGATTCTCCCTGTTTCCCATTCATTGGACTCCACGCTTCCTTTCTCTCTCTCTTTAGAGAACAAACAGGACAATGAAGAACAAGCAAACCAGAATAAATCAAAGTAAAAAGAAAAGCAGAGGGAAGCCAGGCAGTGGTGACACACGCCTTAAATCCCGGCATTCAGGACTCAGAGGCTGGTGGATCTCTGAGTTCGAGGCCAGCCTGATCTATATAGTGAGTTCCAGGACAGCTAAGGCTACACAGAGAAACCCTATCCTGAAAAACAAAAACAAAAACAAAAACAAAAAAAAGAAAGGAAGGAAGAAAGAGAAAGAAAAAACGAGAAGGGGGTAAACACAAAGAAAATGCAGGGGAAACACACACACACACACACACACACACACTATAAAAACACAAAATTGGAAACCATAATAGATAATCAAAGTACAAAAAAATTTAAAAAAAAACCCAAACAAAGTATTATGAGACAAAACAACTCCAAAAACATCATTGAGTTTATTTTGTGTTGCCCATCTACTTCTGGGTATGGAATCACCCTTAGGTGTGGTTTGTACACCCACTGAGATTCCACTGGAGAAAACTCATTTTTTCTTTTGGAGTGGTTGTCAACTTGTAGATAGTGCCTTGGTTAGGGATGGGGCTTGTGTTCACTTCCTATTTTAGCACTGGGACCCTAGCTACCTTGGACATGTGTAGGCCTTGTGCATGCTGCCACAGTCTATGGGAGTGCATATGTGTGCCAGTCCTGTTCTGCCTGGAAGATATGGTTTCCTTGGCATCATCTATCCCCACTGGCTCTTACAGTCTTTCTGTCTGGAGTCCTCAGGGAAGGGTTTTGATGGAGGCATCCCATTTAGAACAGAGTGTTCCAAGGTCTCTCACTTTCTGTACATTTTCCAGTTGTTGCTCTCTGTATTTATTCCCATCTTTTGCAAGAAGAAGATGCTCTGGTGATGGCTGAGTGAGACACTGGTCTATGGATATAGAAGAATGTTGTCATTTATTATTAATATTTATATTTATTTTTAAATGATGGATGAGGGAAACACTGGTCTATAGATATAGAAGAATGTTGTTATTTACTTATTAATATTCATATTTATTTTGAAAACTTTTAGATAGATTTCAAAGGTAACACAATAACCTGAAGAGGTGTCATTTGCCACCACCAGCATTGACTTCACTGACCCTCGGTCAAACACAGACACCTTCCCACTTACCCCCTCATTCTTAATTTTCCTAAAGGGAAAAACTTTCACATCACATGATATCCAAAAATATTCTAGAAGANTCCATGTAAAAATAGAAACACATCAATCTTTCCCTTGTCAAAAACAACACCTCCATATCAATCAGTATTTGGGAGACCCAGACTGTCTTCCATTGAGAAAAGACCATGTCCAGACTCCAGGTAGAGCAGGTGTCTTCCAAAGCGAGCCTCAAGGCTTGGCCAGAAGCCTGGTTTGTCATGTCTGGCATGGAAAGTGTCTAGGAAGAGTATGGTTGAGTAGAGTGAGTCTGGTGATGGAGCCACATGGGCCTGGGTAGGTGTGGATTTAACTGCAGGTGCCTCATGAGGATGCTGAGGGANGGAGGAAATGCATGAGCTCTGTGGTCCAGTCTGATCAATATTTCCCAAGCTCCTTCTTGGCACCTGGGGAGGGTAGAAATGTCTAACAGTCTCAAGGCTGCATGTAAACTGCCTGATGCATAATCCTTCTCAACCCATTGCCTCTTCTCTCTCTGACAGGGCATGATTTTTGAGAAGCTGAGACTGTGTTATGCACCCCAGTTTGCCAGTTTTCTGCATGATCTGAAGCCACTCAAGAGAGATCCTGGTGTTATGGTCACAGATCTTTGCTTTGGGACAATCCCTGTGAAACTGTATCAGCCCAAGGAACTCTCCTCCACCCTCAGGCCTGGCATCATCTTCTTCCATGGTGGTGGAACCATCCTGGGGAGCTTGAGTAAGAAAGCCTTTCTTCTCACTTCTTCAAGTACCCTGTCACCCTGATAAATGGGCTTGAAAGAATGGTCATTTTGTGGTAGCTGGAGAGAGTATTTAGGAACACTTCCTGCTCTTCCAGAGGACCCAAGTTTGGTTCTGAGTACCCATCTGGGGCATCATCCAATTGCCTGTAACTCCAGCTCTAAGGGATCTAGCTCCTACTTCTGATTCATGGACACCATTACACATGTGTGTACAACANGTACACAGAAGTAAAAGTAAAATAACTCTTAAAATAGGATGGTCATTCTTCCTGGTAGACAGTCTACTTTTATGACCAAGAAAACCCAGGACAGATTACTTGGTGGTACATTGTGCAATGGTTTGACCTCTTCCTAAATTGATGTGAGAATGCTACTCTCACACACTGAGCCACTGTAATCTATTCACTTTTGGATGTTTGTGATGAGTGCTGGAGTGCATCAGATCATGGGCATCTTGGAGAATGTTGTCCTTGCAGCTCACAGAAGCAAAACAGTGAGAAGTTGGAAGGATATTTATTCAACCATCAGAAGCTATTTTATGACCTATTAACTGCTCAATTAACTCTGGCAGTCTGTTTACAAGAGGAGAATGGCCACAAAGGCTGAAAAAGGGAGCATGTCCTATTAAATATGACATTTNATTTTGTTTTCCAGGAACCCACCACAGCATATGCTTACGTTTGTCAAAGGACAGTAGCTCTGTTGTCGTGGCAGTCGGGTAAGGAAGAGGATAATGGGAGCACATGAGCAGATAGCCCTGCTTTATAGTGACAGGGTCTGAAGACTGAACCTGAAGCAGATGGAATTGGAAGGGAGAATGGAAGGAAGGGATGGGCTATGAGGGCCCAGTAAGGAGAAGCAAGGAACAGAGGAGAGAAGGACAGTGGACTGGACTGACTTCATTGGTGCATGAAATATTTGTGGATGAAGGCATCATTTAACCCTGTCTTTTGGCTGGTGGGAAAGGGGATGGCACTTTGATTTTGGTTGGAAGAGTTCATTAGACCTAACAGTTCTGCCCATGGCAGACTGGTAACATTTCCTCTACCTAAAGCCTGCCGTGCCCTGCGTGACCACTACGACATCTAAACAATATCACATCCATTCTCAGGTGGAATGACTATTGTCTCCTCTGATCTAAGTGGCAGGCATGAAGGCTTTATGTCTACTGTGTTTGGCTCCTTGCCTATCTCCTCCTATTCAGGCTTCAAAAAGGGATTTGAAATATGAGATGTTAGACAAGTGTCCTTTGGGTTTGGCTGAACATTGAGCATAATCTATGGTCCTTCTTTCCTCTTAGATACAGAAAGTCTCCCCAGTACAAGTACCCAGTGATGATAGATGACTGTATGGCAGCCACCACCCACTTTCTGAAATCACTGCATGTGTATGGAGTGGATCCAGCTCGAGTTGTGGTCTGTGGTGACAGTGTAGGAGGGTGTGCAGCCACCGTGATTTGTCAAACATTTGTTAACCAAGTAGATCTTCCCCGGATTCGGGCTCAGGTTTTGATCTACTCCTCACTGCAAACCATAGATTTTCAGAGCCCTTCTTATCAACAGAACGCCAACATTCCATTGAACTCTTGGAATCTGTTCTTTCACTGTTTCTGTTGTCACCTAGATGTGAAGACTTCCTGGAAAAGTGTCATTAAGAATGGTGCCCATTTGCCTCCAGAAGTCTGGGAGAAATACAGAAAGTGGTTGGGCTCAGAAAACATCCCAGAGAGGTTTAAGAAGCGAGGCTNCCAATGCAAACCCCCAGGACCTGTGAATGAAGATGCTTACCAAGAGATAAATTTAATACTGAACACAATCTGCTCACCCCTCATTGCAGAAGATGATATAGTGTCTCAGCTCCCAGAAACCTGCATTGTGAGCTGTGAGCATGACCTTATCCGGGACCATTCACTCTTATACAAGAAGAGGCTGGAAGATCTGGGGGTGCCTGTGACATGGCATCATATGGAGGATGGTTTCCATGGAGTGCTTAATACCCTTGACTTGGGCTTCTTGAGTTTCCCTTGCTCCTCAAGAATTATGGATGTGATAACTCAGTTTATTAGAAAGCTGTGACCCTCATCCCTTCCTGTGATGGCCCCACCAACCTAGTCTGGGTCCTAGAAGAATACAACGCATGCTCTTTATGATGAATACAGAGGAGACAGGCTGAAGAGAATGGAGTGAGGCTCTATGTCCTTGTTCACTCTTGGGGAAAACCTGAGCTGACCANCCTCAGCATCCATTTGAGAGACTGAATCTGTACATGAAGGTTGTCCATAATCCCCTTAGCTAGAAGTCAGGCTGTCTAGCCTGATTGAGACTGTTTGATAGGTGTATCTGGTTGATTTGATTTTGAAGAAAACAGGTGTGTTGTGTCTCATAGGGCTTTGCCAGTGTGGCTCAGAATATAGAACTCTGATGTCCAAGTCTGTTGGGTAGTGGGTAGTGGTTACAGTCTTGGGTACCCACTTTGCTTAAGCTGAAAACTATGAGAAAGTGGATAGATTCCACATAGTTCAAGGCTCCTAGATAAAGATGGATGATAACAGCCTGTGTTGTGTGCCCAGGAGAACTTGGAAGCTCTGAGTTTTCAGAGTAGAATTCCAAAAAAATTGGCCCTAATGTAACATCATAAATATTAAAAGACCAGAGTTGGAGGGAAGCTGAGTTCAACCAAATTCAAATCACATTCACAGTGGAAATTCTAAAGTAAGTCAAGGGGACAGATGTGTTAGTGCAGACCATTTGTTCTAAGACAAAGAATCAATGCATATTGCCCCAAGTAGATGTAAAATGGATTGGCATATGTAGCTGTGANTGTCAGGTATAAATCAGGTGTNGTCTGATGTGGGGACTCTAAGATAAGAACACTAGTTTACCCTCCCTTCTTATCTCTGCCCTTCTCTACTCCATGCTGATGTCTTCATCTCTCTTTATGGTGGCCCTTAACTATTCCTGCTAAGTTCTGTAAGAATTATGCTCAATTTTATGGGTGCTTCCATTTTCCTCAACAGTCTCAACATAAATATCATAGCAATTTACTCTTTCTAGTGTTTTTCTGAGCTGTGTGTGGTGGTTACAAANAAGGGAATAGAAATTTCTAACTGTTCAGTCCAAGGTCTATGCTATCCTTGGAGTAGGATATGTGTAGTTGGTTGTTTTTTACTCTTTGGTTCTTTGGGGGCCCTGCCACCCACCTCCCAAATTACACACAGAGGCTTATTCTGTTTAATAAATGCCCAGCATTATCTGGCTTGTTTCTTGCCAGCTTTTTTTAACTTAAATTATCCTGTCTTCCTTTTGCCTCTGGTTTTTTACCTTTCTCTATTTCTGTATATCATTTTCCCCTTCTTATTCTATGTCTGGCTGTGTAGCTGTGTGGCTGGCCCCTTCTTTTCTCACTCCTCCATCTTCTATCTCAGATTTCTCTTCCTATTTATTCTCTCTGCCTGCCAGCCCCACCTATTCTTTCTCTGCCCTGCTATCGGCCATTCAGTTCTTTATTAGGCCAATCAGGTGTTTTAGACTGGCAAAGTAACACAGCTTCACAGAGTTCAACAAATACAGCATTAAAGAATGCAACACATCTTTGCATCATTAAACAAATATTCCAAAGCATAAACGAAAGAAACATCTTAATATTCCACAACAAATATGGAACAGCTTCCCCTGGTATTTGGACTGAGTCAGGGGTGAGGGTTGGGAAGCATTGAATACTTTCCTAGTGGAAAGCTAGGGAGATGTTGGGTGTGGACTTTAGTATTCACTCTACTGTGGAAGTGAAACAGAGGCCCAGTGAATCAAGTTTCATGGAAGTGGCAAGAGATGCCAGAGACAAAATGATCAACTGCCCTTGGAAGTAAAAATTCCTNTGAAGAAGATGACCACATGGTCCTCCTGTCTTTAGGAAGATTTGTCCCTTGTTGACCAACAGCTTTCAAAGGCCAGCACCTAAGTCCACTCACAGTGGAATCCAGGCATGCCTTAATTTGCTTTCAGTTCATGAAGCTAAAAATATGGTCAGGAAGGAATTCACATGGGTGGCTTTTTGAGCCCTGCATAGCTGGCTAGGAGGTGGCTGGCTGTGGAGAAAAATAGGAACTAGCCCCTGAAAACATATATTGTAGGAAGCAATGGAATCCTGGGAGCATGTTCCTCTCTGAGACAGGCTTTGAGTTGAGGTTGAATAGGTCTTCAGACTGGAGTGGGATTGGTGTTGTGTTACTCCAGCCACTGGAGGCACAAGGAGTATGGATTGGCCTTCTGGATAGATGGGAGCTTGTCTCTTCTACTGGGAGGTGGTAAAAGTGATAAGCTCCTGAAAGACTGGCCAGCGGAAATGGCTGGGGACATCTCAGGGCTAAGGATGCATTTCCACAATGTCTTCCTTCTGTNGNTCAAGAGAGAGACAAAGGACTTTTACCTTAGTAGCTGGCTAAGGACCCTAGTAGCAAACCTGTACATCTTTCTGCTAACCCATTCATTTCTGTCATCATTGCAACACATTCATGAGGGCCAACTCCTAGTGTGCAGAGTATTGAACTTCTTTGTTCTTTACACCAGATCTACAGAGTGAGTATTCTTTTCATTCTTTCTTTCTCTTTCTCTCTCCCTTCCTTCCTTTCTTCTTTCCTTTCTTCTTTCTTTCCTTCCTTCCTTCCTTCCTTCCTTCCTTCCTTCCTTCCTTCCTTCCTT
>LZPO01044593.1:103141-117223 GCA_001675575.1 Neotoma lepida | reverse complement strand
ACACACACACACATATTATAAAAACACAAAATTGGAAATCATAATAGATAATTAAAATACAAGCAAGGTTTTCAAAAAGCCCAAACAAAGCATTATGAGACAAAACATCTCCAAAAATATCATTGAGTTTATTTTGTGTTGCCCATCTACTTCTGGGTATGGAACCACCCTTAAGTGTGGTTTGTATACCCACTGAGACTCCACTGGAGAAAACTCATTTTTTCTTTTGGAGTGGTTGTCAACTTGTAGATAGTGCCTTGGTTAGGGATGGGGCTTGTGTTCACTTCCCCTTTTAGCACTGGTACCCTAGCTACCTTGGACATGTGTAGGCCTTGTACATGTTGCCACAGTCTGTGGGAATTCATATGTGTGCCAGTCCTGTTCTGCCTGGAAGATATGGTTTCTGTGGCATCATCTATCCCCACTGGCTCTTATAATCTTTCTGTCTCCTCTTCCTCCCGAGACCTCATGGGAGAGTTTTGATGGGGGCATCCCATTTAGAACAGAGTGTTGCAGGTCTCACACTTTCTGCACATTTTCCAGATATTAATCTCTGTATTTATTCCCATCACTTGCAGGAGGAAGCTTCTCTGATGATGGCTGAGTGTGACACTGGTCTCTGGATACAGAAAAATGTTATTATTTATTAATATTTATATTTATTTTGAAATGATGGCTGAGTGAGGCACTGGTCTATGGATATAGAAAAATGTTACTTATTTGTTAATATTTATATTTTGTTAAATGATGGCTGAGTGAGAAACTGGTCTATGGATATAGAAGAATGTTATTATTTATTTGTTAATATTTATATTTATTTTGAAAACCTTTAGCTAGATCTCAAAGATAACACAGTAATCTGAAGAAGCCTCATTGTCCACCACCAGCATTGACATCACTAACCCCCAGTCAAACACAGACACCTTCCCACTTCCCTCCTCATTCTTAATTTTCCTAAAGAGAAAATCCGTTCCTACCACNTGTTTTCCAAAAATATTCCAGAAGATCCCATGTAAAAATAAGAACACACTCTCCTCTCCCTCCTCAAAAACATCACTGCCACAGCAACCAGTATTTGAGGGATCCAGACGGTTTCCCTACAGAGAAGACCATGTCCAGACTCCAGCTAGAGCAGGTGTCTTCCAAAGGGAGCCTCAAGGCTTGGCCAGAAGCCTGGTTTGTCATGTCTGGCATGGAAAGTGTCTAAGAAGAGTATGGTTGAGGAGAGTGGGTCTGGTGACGGAGCCACATGGGCCTGGGTAGGTGTGGATTTAACTGCAGGTGCCTCATGAGGATGCTGAGAGAGGGAGGAAATGCAGGAGCTCTGTGGTCCAGTCTGGTCAATATTTCCCAAGCTCCTNCTTGGCACCTGGGGAAGGTAGAATTGTCTGACCGTCTCAAGGCTGCATGTAAACTGCCTGATGCATAATCCTTCTCAACCCATTGCCTCTTCTCTCTCTGACAGGGCATGATTTTTGAGAAGCTGGGACTGTGTTATGCACCCCAGTTTGCCNGTTTTCTGCATGATCTGAAGCCACTCAAGAGAGATCCTGNTGTTGTGGTCACAGATCTTCACTTTGGGACAATCCCTGTGAAACTGTATCAGCCCAAGGAACCCTCCTCCACCCCCAGGCTTGGCATCATCTTCTTCCATGGTGGTGGAACCATCCTGGGGAGCTTGAGTAAGAAAGCCTTTCTTTTGGCTTCTTCAAGCCCCATGTGACCCTGATAAATGGGCTTGAAAGATGGTCATTTTGTGGTAGCCTGAAAGATGGCTCAGTATTTAAGAACACTTCATACTTTTCAAGAGGACCCAAGTTTGGTTCTGAGTACCCATCTGGGGCATCATATAGCTGCCTGTAACTCTAGCACCAAGGGATCTAGCTCCTTCTTCTGGTTCACACCATTACACATGGGTGTGCAACATGTACACAGAAGTAAAAAAAGTAAAATAACTCTTAAAATAGGATAGTCATTCTCCCTGGTAGACAGTCTGTTATGACCAAGAAAACCCAGGGCCATTAGTAGGCTCAGATCACTTTGGTGGTATATTATGCAGTGGTTTGACCTCTTCCTAAATTGATATGAGATGCTACTCTCACACACTGAGCCACTGAAATCTATTCACTTCTGGATGTTTTTGATAAGTGCTGGAGTGCATCAGGCCATGGGTATCTTGGAGAATGTTGTCCTTGCAGCTCACAGAAGCAAAACAGTGAGAAGTTGGAAGGATATTTACTGAACAGTCAGGAGCTATTTTATGACCTACTCAGCTAACTCTGGCACTAGCAGAGAATGGCCACGAATGTAATTGGAAGCTCTTTTGTGTCCTGCTTGGGCCATGTGGTCAGTACGAATCTCCTACCCACNCATCCCGNAACTGCTTGGTCCCAAATAAACACATAGAGGCTTATTTATTTACAAACTTATGGCCTCATGGCTCAGGCTTCTCATTAGCTAGCTCTTACATCTAAAATTAACCCATTTCTACAAATATATACTTTGCAACATGCCTTGTGGCCTTCCAATATCTTTATATCTTGCTTCTTCTGGTGGCGGCTAGCAGCATCAGCTCACCTCTCTTTCTTCTTAGTCTCTCTCTAGTTAAAATGTACCACCCAAACTTATTCTGCCTCACCATTGGCCAAACAGCTTTATTTATCAACCAATCAGAGCAACATATATTCATAGCATACAGAACGACATCCCTGTTACAAGAAGGCTGAAGAAAGGAGCATGTCCTAGTAAATATGACATTTGATTTTGTTTTCCAGGAACCCACCATAGCATATGCTTATGTTTGTCCAAGGACTGTGGCTCTGTTGTCTTGGCAGTTGGGTAAGGAAGGGGATAATGGGAACACATGAGCAGAGCCCTGCTTTATAGTGACAGGGTCTGAAGACTGAACCTGAAACAGATGGAATTGGAAAGGAGAAGAGAGGAGGGCTGGGCTGTGAGGACCCAGTAAGGACAAACAAGGAATGGAGGAGAGAAGGACAGTAGATTGGACTCTGTTTTGGTGCATGAAATATTAGTATATAAAGGCATCATTGAAGCCCATCTTTTGGGTGCTGGTAGGAATGGGGATGGCACTTCGATTTTAGTTGAAAGAGTTCATTAGGTCAAACAACCCTGCCCATGGCAGAAAAGGTAACAACGTCTTTACCTGAAGCTCGAGTTGCCCTGCATGACCACTGCAACATCTAAACAATATCACATCCATTCTCAAGTGGAATGACTATTGCCTCCTCTGACCTAAGTGGCAGGCATGAGGGATTTATGTCTACTGTGTGTTTGGTTCCTTGCCTATCTCCTCCTATTCAGGCTTCAGAAAGGGATTTGAGGTACAAGATGTTAGACAAGTGTCCTTTGGGTTTGGCTGAGCATTGAGCATAATCTATGGTCCTTCATTCCTCTTTAGATATAGAAAGTCTCCCCAGTACAAGTACCCAGTGATGAGAGATGACTGTGTGGCAGCCACCACCCACTTTCTGAAATCTTTGCATGTATATGGAGTGGATCCAGCTCGAGTTGTGGTCTGTGGTGACAGCATAGGAGGGAATGCAGCCACCGTGATTTGTCAAACATTTGTGAACCAAGCAGATCTTCCCCGGATCCGGGCTCAGGTTTTGATCTANTCCTCACTGCAAACCATAGATTTTCAGAGCCCTTCTTATCAACAGAATGACAACATTCCACTCCTCTCTTGGAATCTGTTCTTTTACTCTTTCTGTTGTCACCTAGATGTGAAGACTTCCTGGAAAAGTGTCATCAAGAATGGTACCCATTTGCCTCCAGAAGTCTGGGAGAAATACAGAAAGTGGTTAGGCTCAGAAAACATNCCAGAGAGGTTNAAGAAGCGAGGCTACCAATGCAAACCCCCAGGACCTGTGAATGAAGATGCTTACCAGGAGATAAATTTAATACTGAACACAACATGCTCACCCCTCATTGCAGAAGATGATATAGTGTCTCAGCTCCCAGAAACCTGTGTTGTGAGCTGTGAGTATGACCTTGTCCGGGACCATTCACTCTTATACAAGAAGAGGCTGGAAGATCTGGGGGTGCCTGTGACATGGCATCATATGGAGGACGGTTTCCATGGAGTGCTTAATACCCTTGACTTGGGCTTCTTGAGCTTCCCTTGCTCCTCAAGAATTATGGATGTGATAACTCAGTTTATTAGAAAGCTGTGACCCCCATCCCTTCCTGTGATGGCCCCACCAACCCGGTCTGGATCCTAGAAGAATACAACGTATGCTCTTTATGATGAATACAGAGGAGACAGGCTGAAGAGAATGGAGTGAGGCTCTATGTCCTTGTTCACTCTTGGGAAAAACCTGAGCTGACCATCTTCAGCATCCATTTGAGAGACTGAATCTGTACATGAAGTTTGTCCATAATCCCCTTAGCTAGAAGCCAGGCTGTCTAGGCTGATTGAGACTGTATGATAGGTGTATCCGGTTGATTTGACCTTGAAGAAAACAGGTGTGTGGTGTACAGTCTCATAGGGCTTTGCCAATGTGGCTCAGAATGTAGAACTCTGATATCTAAGTCTCTTGGATAGTGGGTAGTGGTGACAATCTCTGGGTGCCCAATTGCTTAAGTTGAAAACTATGAGACAGTGGATAGATTCCACATAGTTCAAGGCTCCTAGATAAAGATGGATGAAAACAGACAGAGTTGTGTGCCTAGGAGAACTTTGAAGCTCTGGGTGTCAAAGTGGAATTCCGAAAAAGTGGCCCTAAAATGACATCATAAATATTAAAAGACCAGAGTTGGAGGGAAGCTGAGTTCAACCAAATTCAAATCACATTCACAGTGGAAATTCTAAAGTAAGTCAAGGGGACAGATGTGTTAGTGCAGACCATTTGTTCTAAGACAAAGAATCAATGCATATTGCCCCAAGTAGATGTAAAATGGATTGGCATATGTAGCTGTGANTGTCAGGTATAAATCAGGTGTNGTCTGATGTGGGGACTCTAAGATAAGAACACTAGTTTACCCTCCCTTCTTATCTCTGCCCTTNTCTACTCCATGCTGATGTCTTCATCTCTCTTTATGGTGGCCCTTAACTATTCCTGCTAAGTTCTGTAAGAATTATGCTCAATTTTATGGGTGCTTCCATTTTCCTCAACAGTCTCAACANAAATATCATAGCAATTTACTCTTTCTAGTGTTTTTCTGAGCTGTGTGTGGTGNTTACAAACAAGGGAATAGAAATTTCTNACTGTTCAGTCCAAGGTCTATGCTATCCTTGGAGTAGGATATGTGTAGTTGGTTATTTTTACTCTTTGGTTCTTCAGGGGGTCCACCAACCAGCTCCCAATTTATACACAGAGGCTTATTCTTTTTTATAAATGCCCAGCATTATCTGGCTTGTTTCTTGCCAGCTTTTCTTAACTTAAATTATCCCATCTACCTTTACCTCTGGTCTTTTACCTTTCTCTATTTCTGTATATCATTTTTCCCCTTCTTATTCTATGTCTGGCTGTGCAGCTGTGTGGCTGTCCCCTTCTTTTCTCACTCCTCCATCTTCTATCTCAGATTTCTCCTCCTATTTATTCTCTCTGCCTGTCAGCCCTACCTATTCTTTCTCTGCCCTGCTATCNGCCATTCAGTTCTTTATTAGACCAATCAGGTGTTTTAGACTGGCAAAGTAACACAGCTTCACAGAGTTCAACAAATACAGCATTAAAGAATGCAACACATCTTTGCANCATTAAACAAATATTCCAAAGCATAAACGAAAGAAACATCTTAATATTCCACAACAAATATGGAACAGCCTCCCCTGGTATTTGGACTGGGTAAGGGGTGAGGGTTGGAAAGCATTGAATATTTCCCTAGTGGAAAGCTAGGGAGATGTTGGGTGTGGACTTTAGTATTCACTCTACTGTGGAAGTGAAACAGAGGCCCAATGAATCAAGTTTGATGGAAGTGGCAAAAGATGCCAGAGACAAGATGATCAACTGCCCTTGGAAGTAAAAATTCCTGTGAAGAAGATGACCACATGGTCCTCCTGTCTCTAGGAAGATTTCCCCCTTGTTGACCAGCAGCTTTCAAAGGCCAGCACCTATGTCCACTCACAGTGGAATCCAGGCATGCCTTAACTCTCTTTCAGTTCATTGTGCTAAAATATAGTCAGAAAAGAATTCTCATGGGTGGCTTTTTGAGCCACTCATAGCTGGCTAGCAGGTGGCTGGTTTTGGAGAAAAATAGGAACTAGCCCCTGAAAACATATATTGTAGGAAGCAATGGAATCCTGGGAGCATGTTCCTCTCTGAGACAGGCTTTGAGTTGAGGCTGAATAGGTCTTCAGACTGGAGTGGGATTTGTGTTGTGTTACTCCAGCCACTGGAGGCACAAGGAGATGGATTGGACTTCCAGAGAGATGGGAGCTTGTCTCTCCTATTGGAAGGAGGTAAAATTGATAAGCTCCTAAAAGACTGGCCAGTGGAAATGGCTGGGGACATCTCAGGGCTGAGGGTGCATTTCCACAATGTCTTCCCTCTGTAGATGAAGAGAGAGACAAAGGACTTTTACCTTAGTAGCTGGCTGGGGACCCTAGTAGCAAACCTGTACNTCTTTCTGCTAACCCATTCATTTCTGTCATCATTGCAACACATTCATGAGGGCCAACTCCTCATGTGCAGAATATTGAACGTCTTTGTTATTTACACCAGTTCCACAGAGTGAGTATTCTTTTATTTCTCTCTTTCTCTTTCTCTCTTCCTTCCTTCCTTTATTTCCATTTTAATTTGAGACAGGGCTCACCATGTAGCCCATGCTGCCCTTTCCTTTGTGGCGATCCTTTTGCTTCATGCTTGGCTTCAAAGTGAACATTATTTTGGGGAGACAGACTCTTACTCTACAGCATAGACTGGCCTAAAACTCATTATGTAATGCAAGCTGATCTTGAACTCATAGTGATCCTTCTGCCTCAGCCTCCCAATTGCTGAGATTACAGATATGAGTCATTGTATCCAATGTTCTCAAAATCACCTTTAAAATGAGGGAACTGAGGCTCTGAGAGGTCAATAACACCAATCTCTCCATTTCTCTCAGTCCAATCAAAGCAATTGATTGTTTAAAGGTGTCAACCCCAGGGGGAACTGTACATCACAGACTGACAAGAAAACTTTTGGTTGTACCCAGTGGCCTATTAGCCAAGAAAAGAAATTCTTTTCTTTCCTATTATTCTTTAAAATAAAGGAGACACCAAACCTGTCATCTTGAGTCACTCCTCATACACAGATATCAGATTTTATCTGACTTAAATTAAGCTGAAAACTTATTTTTACTCTGTGGGTCCTCTGCTTCCTTGACCATAGCTTTTTCTGAGACTACATGGCTTTGGCCAGCATAGGANCCCCCTTGGGTTCACTACTAAGGTGGCCAGCTGAGAGTGCTTAGGAGAGGTGGATACCCACATGCTTTTAGGCCCAGATACCTCTGGTTGAGAGTGTCTTCTCAGTAAATTCCAAGTACTGCTCTAGAAAGCCCTGCCTGTTAGCTCATGGCCAGAACCATCCAATAAAGGACAGATAGCTGCATACCAAGTCGCTTTTTGTTTTCCACAGACAGGGTTTCGTGTATTCTAACCTGGCCTTGAACTTGTTCTATAGCCAAGAATGGCCTTGAACTTCTGATCCTCCTATCTGAGCAGATTACAAGCATGCACATCCAAGTTATACATTGCTGGGAACCAAACCCAGGNCTTCATGCATGCTAGACTAGCACTTGACTTGCTGAGTCACATCCAAGCCCACTGCATTGCTCTCTTTGGTCAGCAGAAATTGAGATAGGAGGATTTGGGACATATTAAAACTAGTCACATTTGTCTCTGCTGGTCTTCTTCGCACTTTGCCTCCACTGTCTGTGACAAACAAGGCTCATTGGCCCTTATCTCCTGGTCCTCCTGAACTCTGCTCCAAATTACTGCTTGCTAGCTCATCTTATCCGTAGGTTAGCAAACATAGGTCAGACTGTGCTAATGGCTCCCCAGTCCCTGGGGCTATGATAGCAATACTCTGTTTCTCACATTGCATGGCCTTCATAGGTCACAGGGTAATTCCACTCCCACCCCCATTCACCCCAATAGGGTAAGGGGCAGGCTCTAGCCAAAACATCTTNGGNCTTTTGGCAAAAGGAAAAGAGTATGGTAATCCTCACCCATCTATTCAAATTTCTGCTCTGAGAGATGTGCATGGCTTCTGCTCACATGGCCAGAACAGGCACATGGCCAAACCTAACCTCAATGAGACAGAGATGCAAACTCCTCCCCAGGGAAAAAGTTTAGAGCTTGATATACCTGAAATCAGAATGTCCCAATTTCCTTACTTTAAATGATTTACCTTATGGCAGAGGGTGTGGCTCAGCTGTAGGGGGCTTGACAGGCATGCATGAGGCCCTAGGTGCAGTACAAAAACCAACATTTTCCAATTACATTAGTGACACATAAGTACATCTTCCTTTTAAATAAAACAAAGTATTAGAAATATGGCTAACCTTTACTTTAAAAGAATAAGATTTACTCATTTTTAAGCGTGTGAATGTTTGCCTGCGTGTATGTACATGCATCACATGTGCAGTGCCTGGGGTGGTAAAAGACGTGGGCATCAGATCCCCTAGAACTGGAGTTACAGGCAGTTGTGAACTGCCCAACATGAGTGTTGGGAGCAGATTCTGTGTGCACCACTATGCCTGGTTCCTGCTTTGATTTTTATTTTATTTATTTATGGTTTTTTTTGTCTTTCAAGACAGGGTTTCTCTGTGTAGCCATAGCTGCGCTGACACTCACTCTGTAGACCAGGCTGCATGCCTCTGCTTCTCCATATTTATATACGTACCTATAGAAGATAGATATAGATATATATTATATATATATATTAATTTGAGAGATGACTTTGGCAAACACTATTACATAAAATATATTATTCTCTACATATTGTCCATCTTGTGCTGTTTCAGCCAACAGTTGGTCTTAGAAACCTAATTTAGTAAAGATAGATTTATCTTAGTTTTGTTCATCATTTTTAAATTATATATGCATGTATCTGTGTGTGGATATGTACATGTGAGTGCTGGTGCCATTGGAGGTCAGTGGCTTCAGTTTCCCTGGAGCTGGAGTTTTAGTCAGTGCTTGAACTCAAATCCCCTGCAAGAACAGTACACACTTACTAAGCCATCTCTCCAGCCCCAACAGAACCATTAATGGAGGGACACATTCTGGCACTGGGGAAGTGACTTAGTTGCTGGAATGCTTGCCCAGTGTGCACAGTCTCACAGCCAAATAAAACTGGGCCTAGTGGTGCACACCTGTAATCCCTGTAGAACACTCAGGAGGTAGAGGCAGGAGGTCCCAGTGCTCAAGGTTAGCCTTCCCAAATAATGAGTTTAAACCATGCAAAAGGGAAAGAGAAGATGGCGGTGAGAATGGATTCTAGTCTCTCTTGCTGTTTTTGCAAGGCCCCCCAGCAGGCAGATGGTCATTTACTTGCCCTCTTAATCTCTTAGTTTTCCTCCTCGGCAACAGAAGGGCTCATCTCTAGTGTACCTTGATGTTCATATCAGGAATGCTTACTCTCTCCGTGGGATCTGTGATTAGAGTCCATGTTTTCATCAGACTCAGTTAGAGAGGTGCTGTTTATCAGGTTCACAGCAAAGGCCCTGGTGGGTTAATGAGTTCTTTTCTACGAGCAGAAGGAGAAGTCAATGGAATATTCACCTCTTAGGTCTTGCTGTGGATGTTATCTTCTCTGTATTGCCTCTGTACTAGCAGCATGGCACACTGCAATCCTTCTTCTGTAGTCCTGAGTACATATTGTTCTGATTACACAATAACTGGATTGAATTAATGTGGCCTCTAACTTCTCAGATGTTTGAAAAATCGTCTCTGGAGGAAGATAGTATCATTGTGGACCTTAAATCCCTTTCATGAATAACTTTTATAATATCAAGCAGATGAGAAAAAAAGAGGGGGACTGGTAATACTACTCTGCTGTAATTGTGGAAAAGGAAGGAAGGGAAGAAGGGAGGGAGGCGGGAAGAGGAAGGGGCTGGAAAGCCAGCCCAGCAGTTAGGAGTTTGAACTGCTCTTGAAGAAGACCTGGGTTAGGTTTCGGGGTTCTGAGTATCCAGCGCCTCCTTCTGGCCTTGGTAGTAACTGCATGCACATGGTGCTCACACATCCATGCAGGCACCCACATGTACATGTAAAATAAAATTAAAACTTTTTTTTTAAAAACACAGGCTCTGTGTGAGTCTCTGCTAGGTCCTCTGCATATACACTATGGTTGTGCNGTTTGGGGTTTTGATGGGATTCCTAACAGTGGGCATGGGGGTGTCTTGGACTCTTTTGCCTGTGCTTGGGACTCTTTTTCTCCTACTGAGTTGCCTCATCCAACCTTGATATGAGGCTTTGTGCCTAGTCTTGTTGTAATTTGTGATGCCATGTTCAGTATCCCTGGGAGGCCTGCTCCCCCAGCCCCAACTACCAGGGGAAAGGAATGAATCTGGGGGAGTGGATCTGGGGGAGAGGGGAAGTAGGAGAGTGACTGGGAGGAGTGGAGGGATGAGAAAGTGAAGTTGGGAAGAAGAAAGACACACAATTGCCTCACAGGTCTGCTGAGCATCTGAGCATGCTCAAGAGGGTAAAATATAAATTTGAAAACTAGGCTAGGACACTACAAATGGTAACTTGAACTTTTGGAAAGTAAAAAACATATTTAAAAATCAGAACTATAAAAGCAACATGGCAATTTCTCTCTCTCTCTCTCTCTCTCTCTCTCTCTCTTTCTCTCTCTCTCTCTCTCTCTCTGTGTGTGTGTGTACATGAATCAAACAAAAATTCTAAAATTTAAGAATATAATTAAAAAACAACATTTTATTTTTGGAAAATTTAGCCCAGGCTTGCCTTAGACTTATCTTCCTGACTGGGCCTTCTAATTGTCTGGGAATTACAGATGTGTACCAGATACTTGGGTGCATACCAGTTTCTTTTTTTATTAGACATATCTGAAGAAGACAACGTGTGCGGTGGACTCTAGGTAGAATTATTTGAATCAGCATGGAGGAACAGAGGAATAGAAAATAGCAAAGGGGGTACAGGGCACTGTGGATACAGTGATAAAGTATAACAGGTACATATTGTTGTCCCAGAAAGGTAGGGGAAGGGTGGCAGATTTGATACTTGAATAGATAATACCTGAAAGCTTCCTGAAGAGTTGAAAAATTTTATCCACAGATCAAAGTAGTACACAAGTAACATAAGGCAATTTGCCCCAACACATATCAGAATGAAGCCGCAGAGAAAAGGAGACTGAAAATAAGTGTTGGGCCAGGCCCGATGGTACACGCCTTTAATCCCAGCACTTGGGAGGCAAAGGCAGGAGGATCTCTGTGATTTCAATGTAAGTCTTGTCTACAGAGTGAGTTCTAGGAGCTACATAGAAAGACCCTGTCTCGAACACCAAAAATTAATAAATAAACATTGAATAAAACAAAACCCAGCTACTGAATTGGGGAGATGACTCCATGGATAAAGAGTTTGCAGTGTCAGCTTGCCAACCTGAGTTTCATCCTCAGACTCCACATGAAAGGCCTGATGTAGGCTGGAGAGAATGCTCAGCAGTTCAGAGCACTTACTGCTCTCGCAGGGACCCAGGTTTGATTCCCAGCACCACATGGTGGCTCACAACCATCTGTAGCTTCAGTTCTGGAGGATCAGACACCTCTTTTGACTTCTGTGGGCNCCAGATACACACATGGTACAGATATATGTAGGACAAACACTTACACACATAAAATAAATAAATAAAAACCAGGTGTGGTGGCACACATCTGTAATCCTAGCATTCCTTCAGTGAGATGGGCGGTGAAGACAGGAGGATCACTGGGAATCTTGAGGGTCAGCTAGTCTGGAGCACACAAGGGACAGGGACAGAAACAAGAGAGACCCTGCCTCAGCAAAGTGGGAGGAGAAAAACAACTCCTGAAAGTTGTCCTCTGACCTCCTCATGTTGCTATGGCATAAATGTGCCTACACTCTCTTGTGCATACTCTCTCTCTCTCTCTCTCTCTCTCTCTCTCTCTCTCTCTCTCTCACACACACACACACACACACACACACAAATTTAAACAACAATTCAAAACCCAACTACCTTAAAATAACTAACAGGTTATATAATAATATAAAATAACTAACAGGTCAGGCTAAATGTTTGACACAAAAGCTTGACAACATGAGTTTGATCCTCAGGATCCACAGTGGAAGGAAAGACCCAATGCACACATGTTCAAACATGTACATCATACACACAAACTAAAATAATAAAATATAAAATTTAAAAAGAATTAGTAGTTTGACTGACGGTTATTTTCTCAGAAGTAACAATAAAAGTCAGGAAAGAGTGGAATGATCTGTCCAAAGTATGAGCAAAATTAACCATCAACAAGAATTCTGTGTTCAATGAAAATGCTCTTCAAAGTGAGAGCAAACAGGATGTTTCCAGATAAAATAGAAACAGAGGGAGTTGGGTGTTATCAGAACTGAATCAAAAAGGAAATTTATTCTTCAGGAGAAAAGAAAAATGATCTCACATGGGAGATCAGAGATTCATGAGGGAATTAAGAAACTAAGGCAATCAGAGGATAAACCAAGACCATCAGGTCTCTCTACCAACCAAGCAGTCCTAGGACAGAACTCAGATCATCATTGGTGAGTGCCTCACCCCACTGAGCCATCACACTGACCCCCGTTTGTAACTCTTCTGATCATGTATGTGGGAAAGATCCAGCAGTGGCTCCAGTGCCGGTGTTCCTGAGGGAAAGGAGGGCTTGAGGATAGCCTGGATGTGCTTGCCAACCCGGAAGCTCTCTGAACCCATCCATTTCTAGCTTTTCAGGTGTCTTATGGGAATGGCTGAAAACATCACTAGCTGCTTGTGATGAATTCAGCCTTCAGCCTCTGCCTCCGGCTCTGACTCGATCTAGGAGTGCACCTAGAGTTAGCTCACTATATAAAACTCAGAACTGATTGAAGGGAATTTACCTGGAATGGTAAGGGACGCTTCTTTACCTGTTTCAGGAACGGGGGTATATACATATCTATATATCACAATATCAGAAAAGAACATCTCGATGGATGCAGTAGGGCAAGCCTTTAATCCCAGTGCTCAGGAGTCGGAGACAAGTGGACCTGTGAGTTCAAGGTCAGCCTGCTCCACGTACTGAGTTCCAGGCCAGCCAGAGCTACATAGTGAGACTCAGTCTCAAAGCAAAATAAAACTTTCAGTCAGCTACAGGGGTAATGTAAGGGTTTCTCTCTCTTCTAGCTATGTATGTATATAAGGGTATGAAGCGTGCTTCCTTTCTTTGAACAAAACACTGGCACAACAGATGAATGCAGAAAAATGAGTGAGAATTCAACTGCTTCTTATCAATCTCAGGCATTAAACATAACAAAAAGTAAATACATAAACCCATGCCATTCTTCTCATACATTTTTGTTTGAGGAAACAAAGTTAATTATGTCATTTGCTTTTCTTATTTCAAAATTAAGAAGTCTATTTAAGATTTCTGTTTCAATTTTTAATACGGCACATATAAGAAGCTATCTGAGAAACAAAAAGTCAGTCGATATAACCCAATGTACAGCTGTATTAGCCAGGGCTCCCTAGAGGAACAGAACCAGTGGAGTGAATATGTTACAAAGAGGATTTATCAGGTTGGCTTACCTGATGCAGGCTGGATAGTCCAACAATGGCTGTCTACATGCTGAAGAGGCTGAGAACCTGTTGGCCCTTCAGACCATGTTGTTGGATGCCTCGGTTTGGTGCTGAATGCCTGGAAGACTCCTGGAGAGGCACTGGATGGGAGCCTGAAGAAACTGGGCTCTCATGGTAGCACAGCAGCAGCAACTAAGGATAGATGCACTCGGCAGCAAGAAGTGAAGGCTGGCATGAGTGGCCCTGTCTTTCTCCCAGATTTCCTTATCTCTGGGCCAGGACTGAAAAGTGCTGCCCACTATGGGGGAACAGTCTCCCCTCTCAGCTAATCCCTCCTAGAAATACTTGCCCA
>LZPO01044593.1:83855-102711 GCA_001675575.1 Neotoma lepida | reverse complement strand
ACACACACACACACACTTGAAAATTAACTTTATTTAAAAATTGAGACTCGCCAGGTGGTCGTGGTGCATGCCTTTAATCCCAGCACTTGGGAGGCAGAGGCAGGCGAATCTCTGTGAGTTCAAGGCCAGCCCGGTCTACAGAGTGAGTTCCAGGACAGCCAAAGCCACACAGAGAAACCCTGTCTCAAAAATATATATATATCAAAAAAACAAAACAAAACAAAAATTGAGACTCAAATGTTTGAAAAAAACATTGCTCTAGGGAAATGGCCTATGCCTGGACATCAGGAGATGGTACTGTGGTAATCAATCTTGATTGATTGTCAACTTGATTGATTGAACTTAAAAAATGTCGAGGAGATTAGTGAAGCTCACCCTGGCTGTGACTATGATGGCTATCATATAATTCGTTGATCCCTTGAGGGATTTGTCATTGGGAGGTGGTGAAATGAGGAAGGTGGAACCTAGTTGAAGGAAGTAGGTCACTGGGGTCCTGTCTATGTATGTGCTTTCCTCTGTTTCTTGTCTGTTATGAAGTAGTATTCATTCATATTGCTGCAAAACTACCGTTCAGTAATTGGAAATGCTGCCTGTGTGGAAGCTGTCAAAAGCAAAATGGAGTCATAATTTTAAACCCTACCCAGATGGAATCTGGGTGCCTTGGATGAGGGTGCCTGTGCATATGATTCTGCCAAACCACAGCTGGACTGTCAAGGTCACATCTATGAGACCATCTTTTAGGTAATAAGTGGTTATAATTGCAGCCCAGTGAGTGGCTTTGCTAAAACACAAACCTGCAGTCATGGATGCTGCTAGGAAGACCATCTGGCAAAGCTAGTGCACACATCACTGCCCATGAGCACCTCAGAAACCTATAAACCTTGGTTCCAAAACACCCATGTGCTCTTCTCCATTTAGCCTTTAACACCTGCCCCCCACCCCTGCCCTGCACCCCTTGTGCTGACTTTTCTAGATGTGCCTACAATTCACTATAACATGTTCACCCCAGGTTGGAAAATATTGTTTATTCTAAATACATTATTTTCTTAGGTTTTAGAGTCTTATTGTAGTATTAAAGATACACCTCAGACTAGAGAGATGGATTAGCAGTTAAGAGTGTATGCTGGTCACACAGAGGACCCAGGCTCAGTTCCCAGCATCAGGCAGCACACAACTATCTATAACTCCAGTTCCAGGAGATCTTATGCCCATCATGGAATCAATTTTCCTTCCACCTTATGTGACTTTTGGAGATCAAACTTTGGTTATCAGGCTTGCACGGTAAGCCCTTAACCCTCTGAGCCATCTTTCCAGCATGGAGATGTATCTTTTTTAATATATATACACATATATATGCATATATATGTATATATATATACACATATACGTATATGTGTATATATGTACATATATATGCATATGTATATGTGTATACATATACATATATATGCATATATATGTATATATATATACACATATACGTATATGTGTATATATGTACATATATATGCATATGTATATGTGTATACATATACATATATATGCATATATATGTGTATATATATACATATATACATATATATGTATATACGTATATATGTATATATTGTATGCCTTTGTAAGATTATGTAACATTTGCACCCATGTGGTACAACTGTGCCTGTACTGTGGCTACTTCAGACAAAAGTTTCTTCTAGGGCTGGATAGACAGCTCAGTGGTTAAGATCACTAGCTGATCTTGCAGAGGACCCAGGTTCAATTCCCAGCACCCACATGGTGGCTCACAAATTTCTGTAACTCCAGTTCCAGGGGATCTGATGTTCTCTTCTGGCCTCCATAGGTAATAGGCATGGATGTGGAACACNTGTAAGCAAACACTCATACACATAAAACAAAATAGAACTTAGCATTAAACAGTTTCCTCTATTTACTAGTGCATCTTTTTTGGTTAACCCTTTTCCTTTTCTCTTTCTCCCCTTTTCTCTTTGCTTCTTTTCTTTCCTCTCCCATTCACCCTCTTCCCCTGTTCCTTTGCTAGGGTTTAAACTAAGGGACTCTTCATATTAGGCAAGTGCTCTGCCAACTGAGTTACATAACATTCCCCTAGACCAGGCTTTCATAAGAGTTATAGAACATTGCCTCATATAGACAGATTCCACTATATTGAACCAGCCCTCTGTAGATAAATATCTTGATGGCTCCTTATCCTTTGGCCTAGAAAATAAGCAAAATATTGGGCTCCACCTCATTGAGCTGAGCTGGGGTCTATTCATTAATGCATTGCAACCTCACCTTAGCACCCAAGACACAGAATGTGAAGTGCTTGTGGAATGAATGAATGAAGACTGAATGAATGAACCATATCATGTTAGCTGCAAACACAATGCAGGATTCCTCACGGAAGCCCCTTCGGCAGAGTTACAGACAAGGAGTGGATAGAAGACAGTTATTTAAGCTGGAGTTAGTATGGATGGAAGTCTCAAGTGTCCCACCAGGTAGCTGGGTGGCTTTAGACACCTGAACCTGTGTGCTTCAGTGTCCTCAAGTACAAAGCAGCTATCATACGGCACCAGCCTCCAAGGGCTGTTGTGAGTGGGTGTCTGTCAGTGTCTTAGCATGGGCTCACATATCAGCATTAGGGAGTATTAGAATTCAACTCACCTTCAAGAAAGAGTCCAACTCACCCCAGTTACAAAACTGTGGCAAGGGTGGTGCTCCTCTTGTGACAAGAGAGACACTTGGCCTTTCANTACTGTTTTCACCGTGGTGCCTTTTCAGTTTGGCTGCTTTATGTGGGGTCAGCTCTGCTCCTCCAGAATCAACAGCTTCCTAGTGAAGGGCATCTGCGGCCAGTGTCTGTCGCCATGGAGACAGTCAACAAAAGAGAATCCAAGTCACATCACTCTCCCCGGAGGGAAGTGAGCTCTCCAGGCTTGGTTTTCAGTTTCCTGTGCTTGACAGAGCGTGGCAGATGAGAAGATGAACACTCAAACAANCCCCCAATACCTCTCTGTCCCCTGANTCTGCCAAGTCAACGGGACGCCTGACAGATCCTGACAGATCCTTACCATGTTNACGATCACAGCGGTTCCTCAGACATTTTCTACTCCAGGCTGGCAGGTCGAAAAGAAGTATTCAACGAGAGTGCTTGTTGGAAACTGGGTGGAAGAAAGGAGGAAGGTAAGACAGGAGAGCTAGTGGGAAAATAGCTCCGAGAGAGGAGTGAAGTCATTGCTATTCTCAAATGTGAGGCAGCCCACAGCTGAGTCTTAAGATCGTGGTGCTAGGTAGGGTTTTTGTGCTCTACATAGGAAAGATGCTTTCACACAATAATTAAGGTCCCTCCTTATGTCTTAAAGATACCATAGCAGGAGTATTAATACAGTTGTACCTCTAGCATGGTTGTAACTGGGCTGTTTCAAGGTATCAGAATATTCCCCAATTTCTTTGTACTTTTAAACTGTATTTATTATTTATTTGTTTGGTTTTTTGAGATAGTCTTTCCACATACTCCTGGCTGTCCTAGAACTCACTATTTAGTCTCAGAGATCTGCCTGCCTCTGCCTCCCAAGTGCTTGGATTAAAGGCATGCGCCACCACCTTTGTACTTCTTGAAAGTTTTTTACTGGCCTGGAGACATGGCTGAGCAGTTAAGAGCACTTACTGTTCTTGTAGGGGACTGGAGTTTGGTTCCCAGCCCCTCCCCCCATAGCAGCTCACACACAACTCCAGGGGGTCCAATGTTCTCTTCTGACTTCTTTGTGCTGTATGAACATGGTTCACTTACATACATGCAAGCCAACACTCATACATATAAATTAAAATAATGCATAAATCTTTAAAAACAATAGTTGTTATTTGTGTGTGTGTGTGTGTGTGTGTGTGTGTGTGTGTGTACTTGCATGCAGATGCCTGCAGAAGCAATAAGAGGGAGTCCTATCCATTGGAATTGGAGCTACAGGCAATTAAGAACAGCCCAGTGTGGGCAATGGGAATCAGACTTGGTCCTCTGCAAGAGCAGTAAGCACTTTTAACTCCTGAGCCATCCTTTGAACTTTTATTTGAAGAATTTCTANTCTTCTCAGCCTGGCCCTTCCCTGACCATAGCACCTACCAAAGCAGTCATGGCATGCCCTGCAGTGACAGTGATGGATATGTATGTTGCTGCTAACTGCACTTATTACACAGCCCTGCCCTGCCCTTCCCTCCCATCTTCAGTGTCTGCTTTCAAAACAAAACAGTTTCTTAGTGTGGCTTCGCCTGAATGGGCCACTTGAAACTGAATATCCTCCTTTGTGGCCAGCAAGAATGAGTCATTTAGAGCTTTGCAGAGACTGGGATTGAGTTGTTCCATTGGTATAGTGCTTATTTAGCATANGTGAGACCCACCCAGGGTTCAGTTCCTAGAAGTGCATAAACTAGGAGGTGAGATGTTGTACACCTGCAATCCAGAGCTCTCAGAACTCAGGAGATAGTGGCAGAAAGATCTATATTTCAAGGTCACTTTTGGTAACAAATTGAATACAAAGCCAGACTGATATATATAGATATATGTAGATATATGATATGTAGTTATATTACATAGAGATATATAGATTATGATACATAGAGAGATCTATAAATACATATGTATATATACAATTTTTTTTCTTTTCAGGGATACCTAGACATCCTCAAATAGTCTTGGAAATGAGAAAGGAAAAGAGGTTAGGATAGAACTGCCAGCTTTGGTATAGGGAGGATGGGGAAAGTTGGTGGTACCTTTATGTGGACCTAAGCACATCTGTCTCTAAGACCTAGGATTTTAGAACCTTAAAGAATGGGGCGGACTACAGTCTAAAGGTGCAGACAACTTTACTTCAATCTCATGTACTTCTATTCATGAATGAAACAAAGGTAATGATCTAAGGAAGGTTGTTTGAGTTCAGAAAAACATGTAAATAAACGTCAGTAAGCACATACTAAATATTAACAGAGCAGCCCTTTCCCAGAACTTTCTCAGGACAGACCAGTTTAAACACAATGCCAGGCATGTTCTATAGATCATATTTTGGAAAGCACAAAAGCAAGGCAGAAGGCCAAGTTCAGATTCAGGTACACTGAGGGCAGCACTCAGCAAAGCCCTCCACCAGATTGGGTTCTTAGAGCTATGTTCTGACATCCAACAAGAATAAACATGTCTTGTAAATTCAGTGTAAATGTTTGCCTCAGAAGGCACAAAACCACATCCAAGAACATTCCAGGGAACAAAATACACTTGAGGTAAAAGGCCCTCTGACTTTTTTTTCCTGCAGCCTCTCTCACAGTTCCCCAAGGCATTGTTCACCATGCGTCATTCTTTGGACAGTGTGTCATCACTTTGGATGACTAGAGAAGACTGTTTCTGTGGAGAACATCAGCCNTCACCAGACATGGCATGAGTCATCATTAACTTTAACTGTGCTTGACCCATGTAAGGAAGAGAAGCACCAAGGGAAAAAAATGGCCAGATGAGCAATCAGTTAGGGTTCTTATAGGAGAAAGCTGTAAAGGACTCCAATCTATAAATAATCAGTTATGGTGCCTGTAAAAGAAGCTGCAAGGGAATCTGGACTATAAATGTCTCAAACAAGAGACAATGGGTAGAGAAGGCCAAAGGTGGTGCATACCCTTAATCCCAGCACTCAGGAGGCAGTAGGCAGATCTCTATGAGTTGAGGCTAGCCTGATCTAAATAGGGACCTCCAGGACAGCCAAGGCTACATAGAAAGACTTGGTTGAGCAGGGACAGAGAGAGAGAAGAGAGAGGAGAATGGTAGAGGAATCCAATATAATACCCAAAGAAAAAGCTAGGCTTTGGTGGCACATATCTACTTTGGTGGCACTTGAAAAGGCTGGGCAGGAGGGTTGTAAGTTCAAGGCCAATATAGGCTACACATTGAGACCCTATCAAGAAAAAAAGAAAAGGGAGATAGTATTTTAGAGGGAAATTAAGACATTTAATAGGAAGTACGTATGTGAATATGATAAACTACAGAAAAGCCCAAGCAGGATGTGTGCCAAGAAAAGGCCTGAGAATAGATTCAGCCTTCTTGATGGCTGGCCCTGAAGACAAGCTAGTTAAAAAAAAAAAAGGTCTCCCCCTTGCATATATCTGGTCAACAAAGAGTGGGAGAGGTTTTTTTTCAGCAATGAAAAGAAAATCATTAGATATACAAAGGAAGAGAAAAGCATGCCAAAGCAATAAACAAGGTAGCAACCTTTTTAGAGAAACAAAGAGTATTGATGTTCCTGGCGGCATATACTTTTAATTCCAGCACTTGGGAGGTAGAGGCAGGCAGATCTGGGTAAGTTTGTGCATCTCTGTGAGTTTGTGGCCAGCCTAGTCTATATAGTAAGACCCTGTCTCAAAAGAAAAAAAAAAAGAAAGAGAGAAAGAAAGATATCGAAAATATCACAGCTTAGAGACATAGCTTTATAAATCCAATAAGTTCAAGAAATTCCAAGGAGAATAAATGTAGAGAGAGACACATTGGTGATAGCCATGGCAATCAAACTATTAGAAATCAGAGACACAGGGACTCTTAAAAACATGAGAAGCATAGGCAGGAGAGGTGGCTCAGAGGTTAAGAGCATTTGTTTCTCTTACAGAGGGTNCAGGTTCAGTTCCCAGCACCACATGGTGACTCACAACCACCTGTAACTATAGTTCCAGGGGACCTTATGCCCTTTTCTGACCTCCATGGGCACCAGGCTATGCATGTGGTACACAGACATACATGCAGTCAAAACACTCATACTCATGAACTAAATAAGTCTACAGAAGAAGAAGGAGAAAGAGAAATAAGTGAAAACAAAACCCACAAACAGTGACTTGTCCAGAAGGAGAAGGAGAAAGACAGAAAGATACATAAATGAAAACAAAACCCACAGACAATGACTTGTCCAGTGCAGTAACAATAACTTATCAGAGGGTCTATCGGTGGAGCTTTTCAGCAAAAACCTAGAAGCAGTGGAATGATATATTCAAAGCATAACAAAAAGTAAAAACTATCAACTGAGAATTCTATAGCCCAAAACCTCTTCTTCAAAAATGGGAAAGTAATGAAGACATTTCCAGACAAGCAAAGCCTAGGATATTTATCTGCCCAGAGCTCTGGAGATCCGGAGACTCACCTTTGAGGTAATCATTCAAGTTGAAATGAAAGGATGTTAGCTCTCTTAAATGAAAATACACAAAGATGAAAAAACAGTATTGTGCAATTTAAAATTTGTAACTACCTGTTATTTTCTACACAATTTAGAAAAATATATAAAAATTGTAGATTTATGCAAATGAGCACACAGCTCATAGTGGTGTAATTTGTGACAGCAATAAAATAAAACAGGACTTGCAAGATGGCTCTGTGTGTAAAGGTGCCTGTTACCAAGCCTAATGATGCAAGTTTGATCCCTGGAGCACACAGGCATGGAAGAACTGACCCCTANAAGTTGTCCTTTGAGCTCCACATGTGTGTCATGGCATGTTATCCTCCCTCCCCCTTCCATTTAAATAAATAAAATGTGATAAATTTTTAAAACACACAGATACTTTTGTTTTCATCTTAAGAAATATACTTAATAATCAATTACATCATGAAATGGACCTTATAAAATATTGCTTTCATTTGCTTCTGCAAATTCAGCTTTCAGAGCTCCATCTGCACAGCTAAATAAATAAGATGTAATAAGAGTCTGAAGAATACTTGTAGCTAGAGACAGGTAGAAGTTTATAGTTTAACAATCCTTATACTGTGCATGTTTCTTCTTATAAACTGTAGATTTTGGCTTCCTGGGATTTTTGTTTACATTGGCAGAACACTGATACTGTGTTTAATTGGGAAACTTGCTTGCAGATTACTGTATGCCCATCAGATAGGTCCCTATATCATTGTTTAGTGACGCAATTGCTGGTGGGGAGGCAGGTGGGAGGGTAGATCTTGAAATGTGTAAAAGGTAAATTTTAAGGATAGCTTTACTTTGATGCTGGAAATGGAACACAGGGCTTTGTGAATGCTAGGCAAGCACACAGCCATTGATCTACATTCCCAGAGCCCCAAAAATATAATTTAAATTTTTTAGCTGGGCGTGGCGGTGCATACCTTTAATCCTAGCACTTTGAAGGCAGAGGCAGTGGATCTCTGAGTTTGAGGCCAGTGTGGTTTACAGAAGGAGTTCTAGGACAGCCAGGGCTACACAGAGAAACCCTGTCTCAAACAATCAATCAAACAAGCAAAAGTTACATTTATTCATTTATTTACGTTGGGGTCAATGCCTTTTCCCTGACACACTGCGGGAGGACAACTTTCGAAACTCAGCTCTCTTTTTCCACCACGTGGGCTCCAGTTATCCGACTCTGATCATCAGAGTTCATGGAAAGCTGATGGGCATCGAAGAAACTCCATGTGAAGTTTTCTTTCAATGTGGCAAAACTAGCCATTTGGGCAAGAAACNGCTCTTGTCTTGACTGCTGACAGTATGCTGTCCAGATTGGAGCAACAGGACACAAAGAAAAGTGACTGCCAAACTTTGTCAGGACAGGGTAGGGCAGTTCTTCTAAAATTAGTGCTTCACAGAAAAGTCTGTCAGATATTCTAGACCTGTAGGCTGAAGATAGATGCCCCTATGTTACACAGGAAACTTGGGTGACTGTCCAGGCAACCAACTGTTTCTGTTGTCTCTTTTAGTTTTGGAAGTTGCTTGTTCTGCACTTCCTGTTTACTAAGGTAATATTATATCCTTCTGGGGTCTTTGATGGAGTTGAAGACTAGATAGTCATAGTTATAGTTTTCCTTAGTTATGATAGAAGGTGAATTAGGTAGAGAGCTTTGAACTCATCAAGATAGAATAAATAATGGAGCATTTTCTCCAAATACGCCAAATATAAATGGACCAGATANTGTAAATGTAGTTCTTACCTGATAATTGTCCTTATTGTTTATAGTTTTACTATGTTAGAGTTAAAACAATTCCTTTTTATTTAGACAAAAAGGGAGAAATGTGGAATAATCTTTTTGTACACTGTGAAGGGTCACTCAGATCGGTTTAATAAAAAGCTGAACTGCTAATAGCTAGGCAGGAGTTTCAGGGCAGAGAAGAAGGGCGGAGATGTGGGGAGTCTCCAGCTGGATGTGGAGGAAGCATGACATGTAGAAGATGAGGTAACAAGCCATGAGCCACGTGGCAGCAAGTAAATTAATAGAAATGGGTTCATTTAAGTTACAAGAGCTAGTTAGAAACAAGCCTAAGCTATCGGCTGAGCTTTCATAATTAATGTCTCTGTGTGGTTATTTGGGACCTGGCAGGCACAGAGAAAGACTTGCTACAGAAAGCACCTTTGCTGACTGAACCATCCTGGCTGCCCTATAATTTTAAATGTTAGAAATTCCCTACTTGAATTAAGTTCAGTTTTCCCATGGCTTTGAGAGGAAGGGTGAAAACAAACATGGAAAACAAAAACAGACTGTGTCTGTTTAGTCTGAGGCTCTTGCTGCTAACTACATTCTTGTGAAGTGTGTGGCAGTTCACTAATTAAGTCATCTTACACTTTGTTGAATACTTTTGCTGTGGGAAGTTATATGGTGTGTTGTTCGGGGCTTGAATGTCTAGGTTTCAGAAACTTTGCATTAAGTGTTTGAATATGATAAGAAATTACGATATCATTTTGTTTAGTCTAAATCTGTGGCAGGCCTTGGAATAAATCTTCACTGAGTGATTGAAACAAGGGCTGAGCAGATGGCTCTGCAGTTAAGAGCATTGACTGTTTTTGCAGAGGATCTGGGTTCAATTCCCAGCACCTACATTGTGGCTCACAACCATCTGTAATCTGATGCCCACTTGTAGCCTCCACAGGCCCCAGACACATATACAGTACACATACACACATACAGGCAAAACACTCATACACATAAAATAAAAACAAATACAATCCCTTTTTTTTTAAAGTATCTCAAGATAGATGGTGGTGGTGCACGAATTTAATCCTAGCACTTGGGATGCAGAGGTAGGCAGATCTCTGAGTTCAAGGCTACCCTAGTCTACACATCGAGTTCCACAATAGCCAGGACTGCACAGAGGAANCTTGTCTCAAAAAACCAGGAAGGGAAAGTATCTTGATGCTACACATTTAATATTGGGTAGAACAATCAGACAGAAGGTCAATATGGAAACAAAGGGCTTGAACAACACCAGAGACTATTTAGACCTAATACATTAATGTATTATTCCACCTGACAGAACAAGGATATACACGTTTCTCAAACACCCATAAAAAATTCCTAGGATAGACCATGTCATACACCACAAAACAATTCTTAACAACTAAAAAAAAAACTTGAAATCAGACAAAGAGCCTTTTCTGACANCACATAGAATTAAATAAGAAATCAGCAGCAAGGCTGAAAAGATGGCTCATCGATTAAGAGCAGATACTGCAGAGGACCCAAGTTCAGTTGCCAGGACCCATCTCCAGCAGCTCACAATCACTGGTAACTCCAGCTTCAGGGTGCTCAACACCTCTGGGCTCTGCAGGCATTTGCACTCACATTCGCACAGGTACACACACATGTACAGGGTGGAGGGAGAGGTGGAGAGAGAGAGGGGGGGGGAGAGAGGAATTAGATAGCAGGATGCAGTAGCACTTGCTGTATAATCTCAGCATTCAGGGGGCTGAAGCAGGAGGATAGGGAAGAATTTGGGGCCAACCTGGACTATATAGTGAGTCTGAGACCAGCCTGAGCTACATATTGTGGCCCTTTTTATTTTTTTAAAGGAGGGGGCAGGAAAACCATGCAAACAAAAGCTGGCTAATTGAAAATATTGACAAGGGCCTGGAGAGACAGCTCAACAGGGGAAAATGCTCGCCTGCCTTGTGTCACAGCTTGTTGTTGTGATAAACATCATGACAAAAACAGCTGAGGGAGAAAAGGGTTTATTTGACTGACATGCCCCAATCACAGACAAATCAGGGCAGGAACTTAAGCAGGAACAGAGGGAGGGGTGCTGCTTACTGGCTTTCTCCCCATGGATTGCTCAGCTTGCTTTCTTATATAACCCAGGATTACCTTCTCAAGGTTGGCATTGCCCACAGTAACATGTCCTCCCACAATAGTTAATCAAGAAAATGCCCCCATAGACTAGTCTACAGGCCAATCTGATGGAGACATTTTCTCAGCTTAAGTTTCCTCTTCCCAGATGACTCTAACTCAGTGCCCAGTTGACAAAATCTAACTAGCACATCATGTAAGACTGATGACCTGAGTTCAGATCCCAGGAATCCTTGTCAAAGCTGGCTGTGGAGGCAAATGTGTGATCCTAGCACCTACGGCAAAAGGATAGACAGAGACAAGCANCCTCTGAAACTTGCAGGCCATCCCAGGCTGTACAGTTCAGTGGCCAACAATGAGAGACCCTCTTCAAACAGGGGGAAGGCAAAGAATGACACCAAATGTCCTCTGACCACCACATGCACAATATGCAAACATGGGACAATACATGCCATATACCACACACACACATACCATATAACACACACACACACACACACACACATACACACCATATACAACACATACACTATGCACACCATATGCAACACACATACACACACCATTTACAACACATACCATACAAAACACACACAGCCTACACAAACCATACACACTACACAAACCATAAAAANTCCATGCACTCCACACACTATATATACCATCTANACCACACACACCATACATACTATGTAAATACTCCATATATATTACACACATCATATACCCATACACACATTCCACATACACACACATACCACACTATACACACCATACACTTCACACACACTGTGCATACTCACAAGTACTAATAAATATTTGAAAAAAAAAAGTTGGACAAGATTCACAATCTGTTAGATAGACAAGGGGAAAAAATTTTCAAATAATGAAATGGGAAGTGGGGAATCATTATCAATTTCCACAAAATAAAAGAATAGGAGAATTATATAGACAATTGTACACTAAAAATTATTTTCCAAGATTTATTTGGTTTTTATTTATGCACATGTAAGCACATGCTACATGCATGCAGTGCTGTGGAGACCAGAAGAGGGCATAGGTTGCCCTGGAACTGGAGTCACAGGAGATTGGGTGCTGGGGNCTCCTTTTTTTCTGCCAATGCAGCAAATGCTCTTAACCACTGAGCCATCTCTCAGCCCCTGGAAAACTGGATAATCTATATGAATAAACAAATTCCCAGAAACATGCAATCTATCAGACTGAATTCTAAATAAATAGAAAAGCCAGATAGATACATAATTATCAGGAAATTGGATTTGTAATAAAAAACCTTAAAGAAAAACTCACCGGGAAACTTGATCAAACATGAAAAAAAAAGGAGGAAAGAAAAAACTAACACCCAGGGCTGGAAAGAAGGCGCAGCAGGTAAGAACACTGGCTGCTCTTCGAGGGGACTTAGGTTTAATATCCAGTACCCACATGGTCNCTCACGTGAGACTTGTAATTCCAGTTCCAGAGAATNCAATGTCTCCCTCTTCTGGCCTCTGTATGCACTACAAGCACATGATGCACCAACATACATGCAAGAAAACACACATGGTTTATGAGTATAAAATAAAAATTTTTTAATTAAAAAAAATAACACCTATCCTTCTCAAATACTCTCCAAAATTTGAAGAGAAGTATAGGGGCCTGCAGAGCNAAGTTGTTTACAAGTAAAGATGGTCCTGGGAGGAAGCAGGNAGGAAGGAACCAAGTTGTTGACAAAGGTCTGTGGAGGTCTGTGGAGGAAGCAAGGAGNGAGAAACCTAAGCTATTTATGTCTGGGTGACCTCTAAACTGATTGGCCTGACAGGGCATCTACCCCGCCCCTCTCTAGCCTTGTGGTTTTAGGCTTTAAAAGGGCCTCACTGTTTTTGAATAAAGGAGTTCTTGCTTGACTGGACTCCCTGTCGTGTCTGATTGTCTCCTGGGAAAGGGAGGGGGTGAGGGTGGGGATGCCGGACAGTCCCAGGTCGTCCCTTCTCAGGAGACCTAAGTTCTCAGTGGGGCAGACATCACAACAGAGAAGGAAATAAAATGAAAAAATAAAGCTAGCACGACCATATCAAGACAAAGATGTGATAAAAAGAAAATAAAACTAATAACCTCTTAAAAATAATGATGCAATAGTCTGTAGGGACACATGTCTATAATCTCAGCACTCAATCTGAGACAGGAGGATTGCCAGTTCAAGACTGTTGTTGTTTGTTTTTTAGCTCTGGGGGGCCCACCACCCAGCTCCCAAATAAATCACACACGGAGGCTTATTATTACTTATGAATGCCTGGCCTTAGCTTGACTTAGTTTCTAGCCAGCTTTCCTTAAATTTAAATTAACCCATCTGTCTTGTGCCTCTGGGCTTTTCCTTTTGCTAGTTTTGTATACCTTTACTTTCTTATTCCGTGGCTTGCTCTGTAGCTGGGTGGCTGGCCCCTGGAGTCCTTCTCTGGCTCCTCCATCTTAGCTCTCTCCTCCCAGATTTTTCCTTCTATATATACTCTCTGCCTGCCAGCCCCGCCTATCCTTTCTCCTGCCTTGCTATTGGCCAGTTCTTATTAAACCATCAGGTGTTTTACACAGACACAGTAACACAGCTTCGGAGAGTTAAACAAATGCAACATGAACAAAAGCAACACCTCTTAAAATATTCTACTACACAAGACCAACCTGAGTTACTGTATAAAAACAAAATAACAAGAACTAGGGATGTATCTCAGTGGTGAGAGCCCCATCTACTCTTCCTAACGTTCAGTCCANTATGTGGGAGGCTGAGGCAGGGGGATTCTGAGTTTGGGGCCTGCCTGGGTTATATAGTGAGACCTTATCTCAGAATAAAAAAGAAAGGAAGGAAATGAAAGGAAGAAAGGAAGGGGGGAAAGGNGGGAAGAAAAAGAAAATGAGAACAGAACAGGTGCCCCACCCACCAACAAAGAACTACAGGCAACAAATAATGCTGAGAGCTGAGGAAACTGTCCTCAGAGATGAGCTCCCTGATTGGTTATCTAAGGTCAGTGATCATCCTTGATATCATACGCACAAGTAGCACTAACCATACTGGGCAGGCTGTATTTATATATTTAGGGGTGTGTGTGTGTGTGTGTGTGTGTGTGTGATAACTAACAATTTTAAAAAAGAGGTCATGGTTTCTAGAGGGTGTAATGTGGGGTACATGGGAGGAGTTGGAGGGAGAAAAGAGAAGGAGAAATGATATAATTTTCAATTAAATAAAAATAATAAATTTTAAAAAAGAAAAGAGCAGGTGGCTGACAAGATGGCTCAGTGGGTGAAGGTGATTGCTGTGAAGAGTCATGACCTGAGTTTGATCCGCAGATCCCACATGGCAGGAGGAGAGAACTGATTCCCAAGTTGTCCTCTAACTCCCACATATTCATCTGACACATGTACACCCCAAGCCCCCCCACCAAATAAATACATGTTAAAATGGTTTTCAAAGGGCTAGAGAGATGGCCTAGCAGTTAAGAACATGCTTTGCTTTTCCAGAGGATCCCAGTTTGGTTCCCAGCACCCACATCAAGCAGCTCAACCCCCTGCATCTGTATTTCCAGCTCCAGAGAGATCTGATATCTCTGGTATCAGATATATATGGTATATGCACACTCAGACATACACACAATTATAATGAATAAAAATTAAAAATTGTTTTTAAGACAGACTGTTCNGCTTTTTATTAAACCAAACTGTTCATTAGCATTCAAAAAATTCAAAATCAACAAGACACCATATAGGATCCAGACTCTCTTTCCATCTTTATGTGTCTTACCTTTTTCATATTATTTTATTCTCTTTTTAAAGACTTTATCTTATTATTTATAAACNATTTCTTCTATGACTGTCTATACCTATTTTCTTTTCTTTTTTAAGCCTATGCACATATTTTTGAACACACTGTAACTTGTTTAGAGTTTTTTTCCATTTGGATCTGTCTTTACTGAGCACCTGCAGTGTTCTCTCACAGCATGAGACAAATCTTAAACTACCATGTCAGCTGACAGACAGCTCAGGTAACACATGGCACTGGTGCGTGGTGCTGGCAGCTGGCTCCAGCCCACAGGCAGCAGCCTGTAAGGGCACCTTTTTATGCTGCCAAGCACCAGCCCACCTGAGAGACTGCAGGATGAGGAAGCTACTTCAGGCTCCTTGTCCAGAACTTTGGTTAGCTTTCTCAGGCCTGATGTTTGAATAGTTGAGCCCCTACATTGGATGCCATATGTAGACAGATTTTTCTTTGGCTAGCTCACACACACACACACACCAAAAAAAAACCATGTGGAGACTTATTAATTATGAAAGCTCAGCCTGTAGCTTAAGCTCGTCCCACTAGCTCTTATAACTTAAATTAACCTACTTCTATTCATCTACATGTTGCCATGTGACTTGCGACTTTTATCTCTCCTCTTGTATGTCTTGCTCCCTTTGCATCTGCCTGGCAACTTTGCTTTTCTTCTTCCCAGAGCGCTCTCNGTCCAGAGTCCCACCTATACCTCCTGCCTAGCTATTGCCTGTTTAGCTTTTTACACCAATCACAGTGACACATCTTCACACAGTGTAAAGGAATATTTCACAACAAAGGGGCTTGAAAGATGGCTCAGTGGTTGAGACCACTGGTTGCCCTTCCAGAGAACACAGGCTCAGTTCCCAGACACACGTATCAGGTCACAACCACCTGTAACTCCAGTTCCAGAGGAATCTGATGCCCTCTTCTGGACTCCGAGGGCACTTCACACACACATACAGGTGGGCAAAACACCATATATATAAAATAAAGAAAAAATTAAAAATTAAAAATAATGAGAATAAAATTAATTTTAAAAATGTTTCCTAAAAGGAGAAGGGGGGGAGGAATAGAAAGAATTGAACACAACACGACCATATGACCCACCAGTTCTTCTGAATATAACCTGAAAAGAATGAAAACTCAGGTTCCGAAACATATTTCTGAGCAATGTTATTCACATTTAGTAAAAGGGGAGGCACAATGCAGGTACTCACCCGCAGATAGATGGATAAACGTGATGTGCCAGGTCACACAGCCTTCATGAGGAAGGGAATTCTGGACATCCTCCCACATGAATGAATCTTGAAGACATAAGTGAAAGGAGTCAGATGTAACAGGACAAACATTGTGTGACCACTTTTCCAGGTGCCTAGAATATGTACATTCATAGACACTGAGGGCACATGGTCAGGGGAGCCCGGTGTTTGGGATGTAGACCTTCTAGATGGGGATGCTAGGAGTGGCTGAGCAACAGTGGGAATGTGCTTAATGTCATTGCACTGGACACTTAAAAATGACTAAAATGGAGCTGGGCNGAGTTGGTGCACAACTTTAATCCCAGCACTCAGGAGGCAGAGGCAGGAGATCTCTGTGGGTTTGGGGCCAGCCTGGGGGACATAGCAAGCTGCTATGGACAACCAGGACTACATAGTGGAACCCTATCTCAAAATACAAAATAAAATAAAATAAAATAAAATGGACTAAAATTTCTGGGCCTCTGCAGTCCTGTAATCCTGGCACTTGGGGAGAGAATGAGGAGGGGAGATCATGACTTCGAGGCCAGCCTTGGCTATATTTTGAAACTCTGTCTAGGCAGAAAACAAATATGCAAACAAAACAGCTAAACTAGTAAATACTTACTAGTTTACTGCATTAAGAAAGTCAATCACAACATCATGAAAAATAAGGATAGTGGCTCATGTCTTTAATCCCAGCACTTGAGAGGCAGAGGCAGGTGGATCTCTGTGAGTTTGAGGCCAGCTTGGTCTTATAGAGTGAGTTCCAGGGTTCCAGGACAGCCAGGGCTACACAGAGAAACCATGTCTTGAAAAACAAAAAAAACAAAAACAAAAAACAAACAAAAAAAAAGCACTGATTCTCAACTTGGGTGTCAAACGACCCTTTCACAGGGGTCACATATCAGACACCCTGTGTATCAGATATTTATAGTATGATTCATAACAGTAGCAAAATAACAGTTATGAAGTAGTAACAAAAATAATTTTATACTCTGGGGTCAGCATAACATGAGGAACTGTATTAAATGGTTGAAGCATTCATTAGGAAAGTTGAAAACCACTGGCATAGAGGAATGCTGAGAGCAAGAAAGGACAAAAGTGGGCTGGAGAGATGGCTTAGTGGTTGAGTGCAGATGAAAGCTTGTCAGGTCCCGCCTGGCACCCTCGGCCGCTTAGACCCAAGTAAACACAGAGGCTTACATTATCTTTAAATCATGGCCGTGGCAGGCTTCTCGCTAGCTAGCTCTTAAATCTTAAATTAACCCATTTTTACAAATCTATGTCGCCACGTGTTCCGTGATTTTACCTGGGTGTCCTTACATGCTGTTTTCTAGACAGCAGAATGGTGTCCTCCCCGCTCTGCTTTCTTTTCCTCTCTCCCTCGTTCGAATGCCCCGCCTAACCTTATTCTGCCTCACCATTGGCCAAACAGCTTTATTTATCAACCAATCAGAGCAACACATATTTAGAAAGCCATTCCCATCAGTTGAGAGCATGGATTTCAATTCCCAGCTCCCACATGGCAGCTCACAACTGTCCATAACTCCAGTTCCATGGGACCCAACATCCTCATACAGACATACATACAGGCAAAACACTAATACACTTAAAATAAAAATAAATTTTGAAAAAAGAAAGAAAGGACAAAAGAAAGTCATCAAGTGAGTCTGGAGCAGGCTCTGAGCCCCTCAGCTCATGTCCTTCCTGTGTTATTGGGTGTCCTGGGTTCTTATTTACTCTGTTCCGGTGTGGTGGCTGGGGACAGCAGGGGTAAGAGAGGCATCATCTCAGACATTCTCACACATATATGTTCTTTTCCAGTTCACCAAAGCCACTGACCGCACCCCTCAGTGCATTTACAGGAAGGAATATGTCACCTTCCCAGGCCACAGACCAGACCATGTATCCAGGTGGTATGGGAAAAGGAGAGGGGAGGTAAGTGACATTTATTATCAGGTGGGATTGTGCCAGAGGCTCCGGGATCCCAGCACCTCCAGGTACAGCAGGGAAGGACACCTCCTACACGAGTTCCTCTGGCTGTCTCCCTCCAGGCTTGCGGTGGGGATAGCAAGCATGTCACCATTCATCCACAGGGCATAGCTGTGCTCTGTGCCACCACATTCTGAGAATCCCAAGAGAGAGTCCTGAGTGTTTTGTTTTGCCGGCCTGCTGTCTCCCCATCCCATGTGCCCCAACATCTATTTAAACTCAGGCCAGTGGCAGGAAGGAATGAGGTGTGATTTGTGAGAATCAGAGCATTTTAGTGTTGGAAGGGTGCCCAAGAGACCAGCTACTCAGAATCCAAAGGCAGGAAGCGAATTCTTCCAAATTGTGTGGCTTGATGGCAAAGGAACAAGCAGGTGGCTTTTCTGTGAATCAGAGACAATGCATGTGCCTCTTTCTTTTAAACTTTGTTTTTTGTTTTTTTTTGTTTTGTTTATTTCTTTTTTGTTTGTTTTTCAAGACATAATTTCTTGTCCTGGAACTCACTCTGTAGACCAGGTTGGCCTTAACTCAGAGATATGCCTGCCTCTGCCTCCCGAGTGCTGGGATTAAAGGTGTGCATTGCCACCACTGCCACCACCACCACCATGCTTCTTTTAAGCTTTCATAAAACATTAATTTGTCCATTTGCTGTGGGAGACATCTGTGCATGTGTGGAGGTCAGAGGACAATTTACAGGAAATGGTTCTCTCCTTCCCCATGTGGGGCCTGAGGATCAACCTCGAGTTCTCCAGCTCGGCAGCAAGCAGCTTT
>LZPO01044593.1:53765-65852 GCA_001675575.1 Neotoma lepida | reverse complement strand
AAGAAGGAAGGAAGGATGAGAATGTATTATGTATTTCTGGTAACCTTAAAAGAGACATTTTTTTTAATAAGGAAGGATTTTTTTTTATAGTAAAATAAAATTTCGCTTTATTTTTCCAAAAAGAGGAAAAGAGAGATGATGGGAAGGCAATGCCAGAAAACTTAAGCTTAATTGAGAAGTGAGTCACACGAGGTTAGTGGAGGATGCAGCTTAAAGATGGTCTATGTGGCCGGGCGGTGGTGGCGCACGCCTTTAATCCTAGCACTTGGGAGGCAGAGGCAGGTGGATCTATGTGAGTTCGAGGCCAGCCTGGGCTACCAAGTGAGTTCCAGGAAAGGCGTCAAAGCTACACAGAGAAACCCTGTCTTGAAAACAAACAAACAAACAAACAAAAACAAAAACAAAAGATGGTCTATGTGAAAAAAAAGACAAAAAGGAAACACTTCCAAAAGATGGTCTGTGTGAGATGATTAAAAATCATTAAAATTCCTGAGGTACGGGTGCTAGACAGCAGGTCAGACCCCCTGGGACTGGAGTGACAGATGGTTGTGAGCCATAGTATTGGTGCTGGGAATTGAACTCTGGTCCTCTGGAAGAGTAGCCTGTGCTCTTTACTGCAGAGCCATCTCTCCAGCCCTGTGTTTTCAAGCTAGTTTTAAAATTTTTTATTCTCATTGGTAGTGGTCTGTATCTCCTTGTAAAATTTTGTATCTATGATGTTTCCGCAATTTCTAAACAAAACAAAATCGAAGCTTAGATGGAAAATATCCTGTGTTTGGCCATGAAGCTAGATAGAAGACCCTGAGAAGGGGGGGAGGGGCGAGGGCAAGCAGGAGTGGGCAACAGATTGTGAGACGTGGAAATGCAGAGGAGGATGTGGAAGGGAACCAGTGAGAGCCGGGCAATGAGGGGCTGAAAAACAGATTACTCTTGAAAACTAGTTCTTCCTATTCGGATCAAAAAGAAAAAAACAAGGACAGAAAAAGAAAAACGGAAACATCTACTCCAGAATGGAAGTTTGGGAGGTTGGTGTTACTTGATGTAGTCTAACAGGCAAATGGACGTCACAAGAATGGAAGAGGGAAGGCATGAATGTTCTTTAGGAGTTAGGAGAAGNGGAGATTAGACAGGATCTCAAGTAGCCCAGGCTGTCCCAAAACTCCAAGTGCAGCTGACCTTGAACTCTTGATCCCCCTGCCTCTACTTTTTTGAGAACAGGAACTACAGTCATGGGTCACCAGGCTCTGCTACTTTTTGTCCTGAAACTACTAAAGGAACCCTATGGCCTTGGGTAGATAATCTAGTCTTCAGCCTCAAATCCCTCAATCCAAGGTGAGGGATGTAGCTTANTACCACTTACAAAACATCAAGGGGCCAGGTGCAGTAATGAGCCTCGATTACAGATGGGCAAGGGTTGAGTGATCTGGCAAAGTCACAGAGGCAGTGGAAAAAGAATTGATGGACCTCTTGGAACCTTTGTTTCCCAAAGCTTCCAAAAACATGGACTCTCTCCTTTTTAAAACACAACCCAAACCGTCCAAACACACCCTCCACCTTCTCTTCTCGTCAACCACGCCCCCCACCAGCTCCCTGATCCTTACCTTCTCGTGCCACCCAATGCTGTGTCTTCCCAACCTGGTGACTTTGTGAAGCTGTGTACTCTCAGGCGAGGAGGACAGGGGAACCCGCCACTGTTTTCACCCAGCTCTAGTCTTTTTCTTTTTTCTTTTTCTTTTTTTTTGGTTTTTTTCAAGACAGGCTTTCTATGTGTAACTCCTGGCTGTCCTGGAACTCGCTCTGTAGATCAGCCTGAACTTGAACTCAGATCCACCTGTCTGCCTCCTGAATGCTGGGATTAAAGGTGTGTGCCACCATCACTGGGTTATTAATTAATTAACTAATTTTTTAATGAGAAAATAGCAATCATCTTACAGCCTCCTAAATTGTTCCCAACCAAGTTCATTGCTGGAACTGAGAATGTGACTGTGTTGGTCCACGGGACATTCTCAATCCTTGTTCCAGGGTCCTGGGTGATGATAAAAAACTTCTCTAAAAGGCAGAGTGAGCTATCAGGCTCTTAGGACCACATTGCAACAAGATCCTGCTTGGAAATGGATGGGTAAAGAGAATCATTGCTGGAACAGTGGCTGTGGGCTGAGTTGGTTTCTGGGTTGGGCAGAGAAGGGCTTCTTAATCCTTGGCCTGAAAAGGTGTCTTCTCCTGAACATTTTAGGATCATCTCCCTGCANATTCCTCAGGATGAGTTTCCAGGCCACACCCACACTCCTGCAGCTGGCAGTGCAGAGCCTGCTGAGGGATGAGGTCTTGGCCATCTCTGCTCTGCAGGACCTCCCCATGGAGCTCTTCCCACCACTCTTCAAGGAGGCCTTCACCCACAGACGGTCTGTCATCCTGAGGGCCATGGTGCAGGTCTGGCCTTTCCCCTGTCTCCCATTGGGGGGTCTGATGAAGATGAAGGCACCCTACCTGGAGACCTTACAAACCGTACTGGATGGGATTGATACACTGCTTGACCAGAAGGTTCACCCCAGGTGAGGGAGACCCAGGTACTCTAGAAGGAAGGCTTCAGAGGCTAAGGTAGGGAGAGGTAGGGTAGGGGAGAATAGAGAATGGAGAGAAGCTTAGAGGCTTATGTTGGCCTCAGTGAGGAGGATTTCAGAAACTGTTGGACCATTGCTGAGCCATCTAGGTAAAGGATTTGAGTGTTCAGGATTGTTTGGGACAGACATAGCTATTGTGATTTCTTTTATCATTCATTAAATAAAACTCGGGGATAAATATTAAGGATATAAACCTAAGGGAACCGCAAGTGACCACAACACACTACCACCATCCACTTCCCAGCTTGAAAAGGCTGCATGACCCCTCGACCCCACCTCTTCCTCCTCTGAGGGCCTCTGTCTTCTCCCGAGTCTGCCAGGGAACTCCATGATCCATTCCAGCCCGCTGAATGTGAACCCCACCTCTTGAACCAATGCTGGACTCCCTTGGACATCAGATGACAATGGGGAAAAAAATTCCCGTAACACATAGCTATGGCTGAAGGTGCCTACCCCTGTCTCTTCCCATGGGTGCTAGAAGTGGGACCAGGCCAGATTAAAGAGGAAGAGAAGGAACAGAGAAGGAGGGACGTGATGTTGGGAGTAAGAATAAAAGTTTGTAGGGGCATCTGGTTTGGTAGTGCTAGCCTATAGTTTCAGCCCTCGGCCTCAGGCTATAATTTTGAGGCCAGTCTGGCCTTCTTCATAGCCACGGTGAGACTCTATTTCAGAAAATGGAGAAGAAGCATGATGAGGCTGTGGGTTCTTGTCTTAATCCTTAGACTTACTTTTTTCTCCCACAGGAGTCACAGACTTCGAGTTCTGGATTTGCGGGCTTTGCACAAGGACTTCTGGAACGTATGGGCTGGAGATAAGTCAGGTGCTTGCTCTCGAGTGGTCAAGCGTAAGAGGAAGACACAAGAGAGACGTCCAAGGATAGGAGCCAAGCAGGCCTTGAAGGTGTTTATAAACATGTGCATCAAGCCAAGAGCCCTGGATGCATGCCTGTCCTACCTCTTCCGGTGGGTGGAAGGGAGGAAGGATTTGCTGCAGCTGGGCTGTAAGAAGCTGAAGATCTCCACGATGGCTGTCCCAAACATGGTGAAGGTTCTGGAAATGCTGGACCTGGACTGTATGGAGGAAGTGGAAGTGTGCTGCACCTGGAAACTCTCCACCCTGGCCGGCTTTGCTCCTTACCTGGGCCAGATGAGAAATCTTCGCAAGTTCTTTCTCTCTCATGTCTGTGAGCCTGCCTCTCTTTCCCCAGAGGAGAAGGGACAGTTGGTGGGCCGGTTTACTTCCCAGTTTCTCCACCTGCAGTGCCTCCAGGAGATCTCCCTGGACTCTGTCTCCTTCCTCGAAGGTCAAATGGACCCGATGCTCAGGTAAGGGAAGATGGAGAGCTTTCCCTGAAGACCAGAGGGAAGCCTTTTCCTTGTTGGAACAGTATAGTGACATAGCTAGAGTTGGGGTTCTCTGCTTTAACAGTGGGGAAAGGGCTGTGGGCCGAGCTCGTTCCACAGTGATGGTGCCAGACCTTGGGTTAGAATGGGTAATTTGAGTGGGCAGATGCTAAGGGGCAGCATAGTAGGTATTGACCTTTATCCGGTAACCAGAATGACCTTACAACAAATGATCCACCCTACCCTCAGGACTCTCTAACCTAATAACCATGACTCGTGAAAAACTACTTGCTCTCTCCCTAGGTGCCTGGAGTACCCCTTGGAGACTCTCTTTATCACTGACTGCCAGCTTTCGGAATCAGACTTGAAGTCTCTGACCGAGTGTCCAGGCATCCATCAGCTCGAACACCTGAACCTAAGTGGTGTCATCCTGACCAACATGAATCCTGAGCTCCTCCGAGTCCTGCTAGAGAGAGTTGCAGCCACCCTGAAGACCCTGGACTTGGAGAACTGTAGGATTATGGATTCCCAGCTCAGTGTCTTCCTTCCTGCTCTGAGCAGATGCTCCCAGCTCACCACATTCAACTACCTAAGGAATCCCATCTCAGTGGCTGTGCTGGAGCGCCTGCTCTGCCACACCGCCAGGCTGAGTTGCTTAAGCCTGGAGATGTATTCTACCCCCTGGGAGATTTATGGTGCCCAGGGTGCTTCTCACCACAAGCGCCTAGAACAGCTCCGTGAGGAGCTGAGCAGGTCAATGAAGCCACTGGAACGCACCAAGACAGTGTGGTTCAGCATCATTCCCTGTCCACCTTGTGGCAACCAGGGCATATGAGTGCAGCCCAAGCTGCACTAGGGCTATGGTCCTATCTAACTGGGTACTGGTGTGCAAATGATTCCTTCTAGCTCTTNGAAGCAGATTCCTTCTGGTATTGGTGAATCCTGAAGAGAACACAGAACTTGTGGTCTCAGTGTTTGGGGGGGATGGGGGGATGGGTCTGATGGGTCAGGCAGCAAAGGCAACCTCAGAGAGAAAAATGTTGACCTAGGAATTGATGGGACCTTCGGGACATGTGTATTTAGAAATAAGAGAGGTGAAGTTTCTAGAATCTAGATGAAGAAACACTTGAGGGTGTTGACTACAGTGTGGACCTGGGTAAAGGAATGGCCACTGTGTCCTTCCTTGCTTCATGCTATAGGGTGAGTGGAATACACCACTGATTGTTATTGCAGCTTTGCAGGCGTAAGTAGACACCAGCAGCTGCCACCTTTATCTGCAGCTCTGAGCTCTAGAGAGTTTGCTCACCATCAGTCTTCATCCACCCAAGAAGGCCACAGCTCTGTCCAGAAGGCAGTACAGATTTTGGACATCACCACCAAGAGGTATGAAAAGAGCTGCCAGGTGCTGAGGACCACTACAAACAAAATGGGAAGGGATAGGCTTAAAGTTTACGTAGGCAACATTTATACACCATGCTTGAAAATCAGTAAAGCAAGGCCAGAAGGTAGTATCACATGCCTTTAATCCCAGCACTTGAGAGGCAAATACAGGACGAGCTCTGAGTTTGAGGCCAGCCTGGTCTACAGAGTGAGTTCCAGGACAGCCAGGGCTACACAGAGAAACCCTGTCTTGGAAAACCAAACAAATCAGTAAAGCAGACACACAGTAGAGTTTAGAAACATCTTTGTTAGTCTTAAGGTACCTAGGTTGAAGCTGACCACCACAAACAGATCTTATACATCATCTGACCTCTGTTGTGTCTACAGCTGTTACAGACCTTGATTTAAGTGACTGGTCCTATTGCACTGTGGATGGGTGGCTATAGGTAATGCCACTGAGGGATTAAACGTAGGACTTTGTGCGTGCTAGGCAAATGNTCTGCCATTATGAACCTTTGAAGTATTACACTGCTCTGTGTGTATGTAGGATTTAGGGGAATTTTCATTGTTTAAATAAATGTATGACAAGTCTTTGTTGTTTTGTTTTTGTGTGTTGTTTTGTTTGTTTTTGAGGCAGAGTCTGTCTACATAGCCCAGGCTGTCCTAGAACTCACTTTGTAGACCAGGCTGGCTTCAAACTCCCAGAGATCTGCCTGCCTCTGCCTCCCAAGAACTGGCATTAAAAGCTGCACCACCAGCAGCAAGAAGTCTCGGTANGTGTAATCCATACTGGACTTGAACCCATGGTGCTCCTCCTGCCTCAGCCCCCACCACGATCACCACAAATGTTTGGANTATGAGAATGATCCACCACACCTGTCTTGGAATGTTGCAGTTTCAGTAATTCTCTCCCATTCTCAACTTCTCTCTTGGCCATCTGTGGCCATTCTTTGAGTTCATACACACATGTACAACGAAGATCTATTCTCCAGAGTAGTTTGTTTGGGAATACAGAGGATCAAAGCCTGAGATGTGCATACTTGGCTAACATGGGTTTAATCCAAGGAGGTGAGGGGATGTATTTAAAGGGAAGAGAAATAAATGCAAGTTACCCACTGTGGGGGAAGGCTCACTGGTTGCATGGACTTGTGGCATGTTTTAGTGCTAATTCTTTGGTGATGGCATCTGTGGTCAGGCACACAACCNCCCTGAAGGGGCCTTATTTGGGACAGGGTGGCTCTGAGGAATTCTCACAGGCACAGGGCTCTATCCTTATATCCTGGTTCTATGTTGGTAGGGCTTGACATAAATGAATCCATGTGAATACGGGTAANTTTCACTGGGGCACACACAAACCCTTCCCACATGTGGAGTGGACTCCCAGCTGGCTGGAGCCTCTAGACCTCTGCAAACCATGCCTCCAGTCCTACAGGGTTGCAACCCTTCTTGGCCTAAACTAGTTATAGCTGGTAAAATCAATTAGATTCCCTTTGAATCAAATACTAAGATCACACAAGCATAGACATTTTACTAAGAGTTCCATCTTATTAAAATGTTGTATCCTTTTGGGACTTGATCATATCAANGAAAAAAAATCTTTCTACATAATGTGTTCTTCCACTTCCTATCAAGGGAAACAAGTCACTTCTTTTTATTACTACTGACAAGATCTCAAATAAAACTCATGTAGCCAAAGATGACCTTGAACTTTTGACATCCTTTGACCTCTACCTCCCAAGTGCTGAGATTACAGGCATGTGCCACCACACCATGATTATGCGGTGCTGAGGACTGAACCTAGGGATTCATGCATCAAATGAGCTGCATCTCCAGCCCCAGAGCAAGTTGGTTTTTTTAAGATTTATTTCATTTTACATGTATAAATGGTTTGCCTGCATGTGCACCATGTTCGTGCAGTGCCCACAGTGGACAGAAGAGGCCATCAGATCCCCTGGAACTAGAGTTATAAACAGGAGCTGCCATGTGGATTCGGGGAACTGAACGTTGGTCCCCAGCAAGAGCAGCAAGTGCTCCTATCCACTGAACCATCTCTCCATCCCCCTGGAGCTAGTTTTGAGATGACACAGGATCCAAGGATGAATAATAACAAGGTACCTGTGATCAACTGTGGCTCTAAATAAAGGATTCCTGCTGAGTTCTCCAGCTGAGGCCTGATGGGGATGGGCAGGGGACCTGAAATATGAGTCTTAGTAACTCAACATCAAATGAGGATATTGAGCCTCACCTAGATAAGGGGTCCCTTCTAGGAGCCAATGTAATGATGCACGTTTAGGGCTTGGTATACACTGGAAGCTCAATAAAAGCATCTCTTTCTTCCTTTATCCCTTCTCTGTGCTTCAGTTTGCCCTGTTTCTGATAAACAAAAGGGAGGCAGAGACAGGAGAACAAAATGGGACTGGGCTTTGACGTGTGGTCACCCTTAAATCACTACTCAGCCTGAAAGCAGAACAAATACTTCTTTAGTGAGTTTAAGAAAAATTTACAAGCTGTAAGGTTTCAGCGCCATCTTCTGGTAGGCCAAACCAAATGGCAAAAATTAACATTACAAGGACTATATGGTATTAAAAAAAAAAATTGTTACTGAGTAGCACATGGTGGCCTACACCTTTAATCTCAGCACTCAGGAGGCAGAGGCTGGCTGATTTCTGTGAGTTCCAGACTCTCTGTGTCTGTCTGTCTCTCCACATATATATACACATATATACGTTATTATGTGAGTGCTATTGGTATGAATAATTATGTTGCGATTTAATAAGAATCCTCTTAAAATGATTGTTTTGAGACAGGGTCTCATTTCGTAGCCCTGGCTGGGTTAGGACTTGCTATGCAGACCAGGCTGCCCTTGCCTCTGCCTCCTGAGCACTATGGTTAAAGGGATGCACCACTACACCCAGTGTATCATTTACTTATTTATTTATTTATTTATTTATTTATTTATTTATTTATTTATTTATTTATTTAGGTTTTTCGAGACAGGGTTTCTCTGTGTAGCTTTGGCGCCTTTCCTGGAACTCACTTGGTAGCCCAGGCTGGCCTCGAACTCACAGAGATCCGCCTGCCCCTGCCTCCCGAGTGCTGGGATTAAAGGCGTGCGCCACCACCCCCGGCCTCAGTGTATCCTTTAAAATTATAGAAGAAGTTTGCTGCTTTTAAAAATGGGTGTACCCACTTAAAATTATAAAGGAACTTTAGTTTTCTTAATGCAATGCATATGAAAATATGTTAAACTTTTTTTCCTTTCTGAAAACAAGTGAAACTTTTTTTGTTTGTATTTTGGTTTGGTTTTGGTTTTTTGAGACAGGGTTTCTTTTTGTAGCCCTGGCTGTCCTGGAACTCACTCTGTAGACCAGGCTGGCTTCGAACTCACAGAGATCCACCTGCCTCTGCCTCCCTGAGTACTGGGATTAAAGGCGTGTGCCACCACCTGGCAACAAGTGAAAGTTTTTAAGAAATAGATTTAAAATACCAATGCACAAGCATTCTTTTCAGTCTTAAGTAGTCTGGGAGTAGTGCTCACAGCTGGAATCCCATCACTCAGGAAACTGAAGCCAGAGGCCACACAAAGAGAGTTCTAGGTCAGCTGGAGCCTGAGTGAGATCCTGCCTTAAACAAACACACAAACAGTATTTAGAGGTAGAGGCAGGAGGGTCAGTTCAGGTGAGTTCATAGTTCGGTCAACCCTGGGCTGCATGAGACAGCCATTAACAAACAAAACCTTCAGTGGGACCACTGAGACCGCACAGTGAGCAAAGGCACTTGCTGTGTTGTGTGCAAGCCTGTTGACCAGTGTTCAATCCCCAGAACCCATGGGAAGGCAGGAGAGAACCGACTCCACATAGCTGTCTTCTGATCACACATGTGCCATGACACACATGGTACACACACACACACACACACAAACACAGTAATAAACAAGTGAACTGATACTTAAAGAGAAACCTTCAGTGCTTCAGAGATTTATCCTCCCTCTCCTAAATCCAAAGCAATTGTAGTCTTTATTGTCCCCTTATTGTTACATTTTCCATTTAGCTTTTTGTTTGTTTTTCTTGGAAAAGGTCTCACTATGTAGCTCTGACTGTCCTGGAATTCACTATGTAGACCTGGCTGGCCTCGAAATCACAAGATGCACTTGCATAGGCCTCCCCAGTACTGGATTAAAAGTGTATGCCACCAAGCCCCACACCAAGTAAAAATTTTTAATTGTCTTTCTTACTTAGGTTTCTCATCTTTTTGTTTTGTTTTTTTCTTTGTTTTGTTTTGTTTTTGAAGACAGGGTTTCTCTGCGTACCAGTTTCCTGGAACTCACTCGGTAGCCCACGCTGGCCTCGAACTCACAGAGATCCGCCTGCCTCTGCCTCCCGAGTGCTGGGATTAAAGGCGTGCGCCACCACCGCCCGGCGGTTTCTCATCTTTTCACAGCTTGAAAACAGTCTTTTGTCTTTGCCAGCTGACTGCAAATTCTTCACCAATTCCAGCTAGCAATGGAAGCATCTACACACACACACACACACACACACACACACACACACACACACAACTTGCCCCATGGCAATCTAATCTGTTAGATGGAGCTTGTCCCTTAACAGAACAGGGAGTGTGTCTATCACACTGTTGTCCCACAGCTGTCACCTGATAGCAGCTGTTGCTTTACTGGACAGCACATGGAAATCTCTATAATCAACATGGATATTTCACCTAGCCTTGGTAGCACACACATGTGTGCAGTTCAGGCATTCAGGAGGCAGGTGAAGGGAATNATGAGTTCCCTGCTAGCCTGAGTTGCTGAATTAAACTCTATCTTGGGCTGGAGAGATGGCTCAGTGGTTAAGAACATTAGTTATTCTTGCAGAGGCCCCAGGTTTGATTCCCAGCACCCACAATGTAGTTCACAGAGAACTATAACTCCAGTTTCAGGAGATATGATGTCTTCTTCAGACCTCTGTATATGGTACACATACATCAGGCAAAACATTTGCACATAAAATAATGATAACAATAATAAAGATCTCTATCTAAAAAAAGAAAAGGGAAGAGGGAGGGGAGGGGATAAGGGGAGAGAAGAAGGGAGGAAGACAGAGGAGGACTAGGGGTGCAGATCAGTTCATAAAAACACTTGTGTACATGCCTCAAAGCTCAGGAGGTGGAAGAGGGAGGATCAGAAATTCAAGGTCATCCTCTACAACACTGCGAGTTTGAGACCAGACCATAACTTTAAAAATCAATTAAGTAAAAATAGCCAAGGGTGATGGGTAAACATTTTATCTCAGCACTGATAGGTAGATCTTTGTGAGTGCCAGGACAGCCAGGGCTACCCAAAGGCTAAATAAAATAAGTAATTATCAACAAAACAAAACACACACAGAGAAACTGAAACAGTAAACTAGTTTCTAGCTTTTCAGACACCTACGCCGAGAGATTATTTAACGTCTGAAGTCTGTGGAACACCTGCTGAACCACAGGGCCCCTAAAGTTAGGTCTCATTTAAAGCAATTAACTCAGTCAAAGGGCCAGCGAGCCGATCTACTCTGGTGGTAGCTTGCCGCTTCTCAGAATGACTTAGACTGTCCTTGGTAGAAAGCCTGGTGCTACAATAGCAATAGAAATCATGTAAGGAACTGGTCGATGTCTAAGCAGGTAAAGGAAAGAGTGGCCCTCTGGGAACCACACGGTAGGAGGAAAAGAGAACAGAGATCTGCCTGCCTCTGCCTCCCTAGGGCTGGGACACCACACCTGGAGCAGATACATATCTGAAATGAGATTTTACAAAGCTCTAGTACTAATTCTGCCCTTATCCTATTCAAAGTTATCAGAAAAATTGAACAGACAAACAGTATTTTGAAACTTAATTTACTGAAACTAAGTCGTCTCAGCCAGCAAGATGGCTTCTAATGAAGGTGCCTGCTGCCCTGTAGAAGGACCTGAGTTAAACTTTTAGAACCAATGCAGTTGGTGGAAGGAGAGAGTCAGCTCACACAAGTGTCTCCTTGCCTACATATACAAATTAAATATGTATGCAATAAACCAAGTTGACTGTCTTATGCTGGGCAAAAGTCTTCCACTAGTCTTAATGGCATCTAGAGCCACTCCTGTATGAACACCAAACCTGGTCAATTCTAGTAGCTCAGGCCTTTAATCCCATCACATGGGGGACAGAAACAGGTGGATGGATCTCAGTGAGTTTGAGGCTATCCTGGTCGTCATAGTTCTTTCAGGCCAGCTGGGGGTGAAGCCAATATCTAAGCGGATCCCTCTTGGAGACCCGTGACTTTGATGATGAATTCAGTGTCTCCCTTGCCCTTGCTGGCTCTAATATGATCAGCTTCAAGGCTTTGGAACACTCATCAGGAGCAGATTTCAACCAGCATAATGACCTACCAACAAACGTGAGACAATCGGTGACCTAGATCCTGAATCAAACATTTCTTTACTTCTTTGGGNCTGAGGAGCCAACCCAAGGCTTTGAACATACTGAGTCTGCTCATCACCACTCAGTTGTATCCAAAGCCACTTTTCTCAAGCGACCTTGTATAGTACCATGCCAGCTGATGTAAAATGTGCAATATATATCAGTAAGCCTTCCCCTAGATACAAGCCACATCATTCAGTGGACACTTCCCCAAGATACTGAAACAAGACTCCATCTGACACAGGTTTTGTTTTGTTCATTTTTGTAGACAGGCTCTCACTATATAGACCAGGCTGGTCTAGAACTCACAGAGATC
>LZPO01044593.1:24822-35292 GCA_001675575.1 Neotoma lepida | reverse complement strand
TATCCAGACCACAGCCTCCATCCCTCCATCCCTCCCAACCCCCCTCAGATCAACTGTTCCTCCATTTCCCTTTAGAAAAAAGCTGGTCTCCCTGCTCTGGGACGTTCTGTATGCTGTGAGTGTGTTGCTCTGATTGGTTGATAAATAAAAAGCTGATTAGCCAGTAGCCAGGCAGGAAGTATAGGCGGGATAAGCAGACAAGGAGAATTCAAGGATGAGGAAGACTGAGTCAGGAGATGCCAGCCAGCTGCCCAAGGAGCAACATGCCAGCAGACCTGTAAAGCCACAGAAAACATGTCGACTTATAAATTAACAGAAATGGGCTGAGTTTAAGTGTAAGAGCTAGTCANTGGTAGGCCTGAGCTAATGGCTGAGCAATTTTAATTTATATAAGCCTCTGTGTGTTTACTTGGGTCTGAGTGGCTGTGGACCGGGCGGGACACAGGAAAACTTCTGGCTACATCTCCCAGTGATATCACTGAACATGGCATAACATGTAANAAGACTAGGCATAAACTCTCATTATCAAGGCTGGATAAGGCAACCCAGTAGTAGGAAAAGGGCCCCAAGAGAAGGGAAAAAAGTCACTGTTAAGAGTCCTACAAAAGCCCCAAGCTAAACAAGCACAGCACCTATGCAGAGGACCTAGCACAGACCTATACAGGCTCCATGATTGCCACATCAGCCTCTGTAAGCTCCTTCGAGCCCTGCTTAATTGATTTTTGTAGACTATGTTCTTCTGATGTCCTCAACAACTCTGACTCCTACAATCCTTCCTCCCCCTCTTCTGAGGGGTTCCTTGAGCTCTGCCTAATGTTTGGGTGTAGGTCTCTGTATCTGCTCCCCTCAGTTGCTTGAGGAATGGAGCCTCTCTGAAGAGGGTTGGGCTAGACCCCAATTCAAGATCTCTNAGCCCTCCAGCCTTACCCTGACCATCTAGGCAGTGTTGGGCATGAGCTCCCTCTTGTGGCTCAGGCCTCAAGTTAGACCAGTCATTGGTTGGTCACTCCCATGTTCTCTGAGCCACCATCCAGCACAAGGTAGGACAAGATGGTTTGAAGGTTTTATGGCTGGGTTGGTGTCCTAGTTCCACCACTGGGAGCCTTGCCAGGTTACCGAAGATGGCAGGTTCAGTCTCCATATCCTTCATTACTAGGAGTCCTCCATAGGGTCACCCTCACAGGTTTTAGGAAGACTTCATTGCTCTAGGTTTCCACATTTCCCCCAAAATGATGTCCCTTCATATTCCAGTCCTTTCTTTCTCCCTCCTCCCCTCCCTCACTCCTCCACCTGATCCCTCCTGCTCTCATTCCCGCCAGCTCCCATTTCACTCCACCCAAAAAGTCTATTTCCCCTTCCCAAGGAGATCCATGTGTTCACCCCACCCCCACCCCTCAGAGCCTTGTTACTTAGCTTCTCTGGGTGTGTGGATTATAGCGTGACAATCCTTTACTTAACACTAAATATCCACTACAAGTGAGTACATATCATGTTTGTTGTTCTGGGTCTGGGTTGCCTTGCTCAGGATGATTTTTTTCCTAGCTCTATCTATTTGCCTGAAAATTTCCTGTTGTTCTGAAATATTCATGATGTTATATATTTTCTTCCTCTTTTTTTTTTGGTTTGATTTGGTTGGGTTTTTTGAGAAGGTGTTTATTTGTGTAGCATTGACTGTCCTGGAACTGGCTCTGTAGACCAGGCTGGCATTGAAATCAAAGAGATCCACATGTCTCTGCCTCCTGAGTCCTGGGATTAAAGGTGTGTGCCACCACACCCAGCTGATGTCATTTTTTCCTAATAGCTGATTTTCTAACTCCATTGTATAAGTATATCACATTTTCTTTATCCATTCTTTGGTTGAGGGACATCTATGTTATTTCCAGTTTCTAGCTATTACTTCTTAAGTCACTCTGAACATAGTTGAGCATTTGTCCTCTGGTAGGATGAAGCAATTTTGGGGTATATAATGAAGAGTGGTATAGCTGGGTCTTGAGGTAGATTGATTCCTGATTTTCTGAGAAATCATNATATTGATTTTTAAAGTGGTTGTACAAGTTTGCACTCCCACCAAGAATGGAGGAGTGTCCCCCTTGCTCCACATTCTTCCCAGCATGAGCTGTCACTTGTGTTATTTATTTTAGTCATTATGATATGTTAAGATGCAGTCTCAAAGTAGTTTTGATTTGCATTTCTCTTTTATGACTAAGGATGATGAATATTTCTTTATCTCAGCCATTTGGGATTCCTCTATTGAGAATTCTCTGTCTATTTCTGTACCCCATTTTTGAGTTGGATTGTTTGGTTTGTTGATATCTAGTTTCATGAGTTCTTTATGTATTTTGGATATTAGCCCTCTGTTGGATATGGAGTTTGAGAAATTTTTTTCCCATGCTATAGTTTGCCTTACAGAAACGTTTCAGTTTCATGAGGTCCCATTCATTAACTGTTGATCTGGGTGCCTGTCCTATTGGTGTTCTGTTTAGGAAGTTGTCCCTTTTGCCAATGTGTTCAAGGCTATTCCCTACTTTTCTTCTATCAGGTTCAGTGTGTCTGGTATAATGTTGAGACTCTGATCCACTTGGACTTGAGTTTTGTGCAGGGTGGTAAAAGTGGATCTATTTGCATTCTTTCCATGCAGACATCCAGTTAGACCAGCACCATTTGTTGAAGATGCTTTCTTTTTCCCATTATGTATTTCTGGCTTTATAAAAATCAGGTGTCCATAAGTGTTTGGATTTATGTCTGGAGAAGATCCACTTCTAATCCAGATATTTAAGGAGAGAAAATTCATCTGTAATTCAGATCTTTTGAGTTGGAAAGATCTGCCTTTAATCTGGGACATACCTTCTGCTGGTTGTCTGACTAAGGGACATGGAAGAAGGAAGCTTCCTCTCTCTTTGCCAGCTTGTTCTCGCTCTTGCTAGCAAGTCCATTCCTTCACTGGCATTAGAACTACTTTTTAGGATTACAGCATATACTGAAGGATACCTGAGACATTCAGCCTATTGGAATAAACAACTACTGACTCTTGGAACTTCAGCTGATAGACAGCCATTGTTGGATTAGCTGGACCTCAGCCTTTAAGCTATTCTAATAAATCTCCCCCACACTTCCATGGCCCTGACTGTCCCCCCACACTTCCATGGCCCTGACTNTCTTAAAGCTCCCTATGTAAACTGGGCAGTGGTGGCACATGCCTTTAATCCTAGCACTCAGGAGGCAGAACCAGGNAGATCTCTCTGAGCTTGAGGCCAGTCTGGTGTACAGAGTGAGATCCAGGACAGGCACCAAAACAACACAGAGAAACTCTGTCTCCAACAACAAAATAAACAACTCCCTATGTAGACCAGGCTGACCTCTAACTCACAGAGCCCTTTGCCTCTGCCTCCAAAGTTAAGGATTAATGGTGTGCACCATCATGCCTGGTGCATGATGAATTTAAAAAATTTCTTTTTTAAAAAAAGTTCTATTTTTATTTAATTAATTAGTCAATCAATCTATTAATTTTGGTTTTTCGAGACAGAGTTTCTTGTGTAGCCCTGGCTGTCCTGGAACTCACTCTGTAGACCAGGCTAGCCTTGAACTCACAGAAATCCTCCTGCCTTTGAGATTAAAGGTGTGCACCACCACCTCCCACCTTAAAGTTCTATTTTTAATTACCTTAAAAAGTAGTGGGTTTCTAAAAGGCTTTGTCATGNGTTCTTGTAATCCTGCTGCCTCAGCCTCCAGAGAAGATCAGGTTATGGACTTGTGCCAAGAGGCCTGATTCTTCCTTATTCTAAGGTTGGTCTCATGTCGTTGGCTCAAGTTGTTATTTTGGTTTTATTTTGAGACATGATCTCAATTTATAATTTAGGCTGTTGAACTCCTGATTCTCCTGCCTCTACCTCCTCTGTGTTTAGATTGTGGGCATGTGTTGTTTGTGTTCTGACGAATAAAGCTTGCCTGGAGATCAGAGGGTGGAGCTAGCCACTAGTTAGCATAGAGGCCAAGCAGTGGTGGCACACACCTTTAATCCCAGCACTTGGGAGAAGGAAGCATGGAGATCAGGAGTTCAAGNCCACCTTGGANTACATGAGATTGAACCAGACTAAAAGAGAAACAGATCCAGGTGGTGGTAGTACATGTCTTTAATCCTAGCACTAGGGAGGTGGAGACAGGATCTCAGCCCCCGTTCAGTCTAAGATTTCATAGAGGTGAGAAGTGACTGTGGCTGTTCCTTTGCTGCTCTGATCTTTCAGCTTGTACCCTAATATCTGACTCTGGGTTTTTATTGATAAGACTAATTAGGATCAAGCTTCAGGCATGTGTCACTATGCTTGGCTTGCTATAGCTACTTGACTCTGATGTTTTAGATGTCAGTCTGTACCCTGTTCTGTTATTTGGTCTTATATAATATGATCTTATATGGTAACTTTCAGCCCTGAGTGACTCCATTTTGAACAGTTATATCCAAATACTATATTTGCCTTCAAATACTGAGGCTGAATAATTGGTCTCACCTGGGGGTAAACAAACACCCTCAGTCCCGCACTGCCCTGTGTAGAGCGAATCTTAAACGGTCTTATTAATTGAAAACACCAGGCCAGNTATTGAGGTAAATTCTGAATGATCAGAGAGACAGAACAAGCCACAGCCAACCTCCTCACCTTGCCAACTCCTCAGTTGATTTTGTTTCCTCAGACTGTACGCTTCTGAGTCCTCATCCAAATGAATCTCAGCTGAACTGCTGCTCCAAGTCTGAAAGCTTAAGAGGCCTTCTAGCTTCTGGTTTCCACACCTTATATACCTTTCTGCTTCCTGTCACTACTTNCTGNGATTAAAGNCATGTGTCTTTCTCAAGCAAAGACATGAGATCTCAGGTGCTGGAATTAAAGGTGTGTGCCACTGGAATTAAAGGTGTGTGCCACCATGCCTGGCTGTTTCCAGTGTGGCCTTGAACTCACAGAGATCTGGATGGATCTCTGCCTCGGGAATACTAGGATTAAAGGCATGTGCTACCACTGCCTAACCTCTATGTTTAATCTAGTGGCTGTTCTGTTCTCTGACCCCAAATAAGTTTTATTAGGGTACACAATATTTTGGGGGANATAATATAATCACCACAGCCCTGGAATAAAGTGAAGCATCATGTCTTCACCCACATAACATGACTCCTGCACAAGCGTGAGAGGATTTGAGTTCAGATTCTTCAGCATCCTGATAAAAACTGGGACCTGTGATGAGGGTGAGTATCTGCAAACCCTGTGCTGAGGGTAAGGATGTAGGGGACAATAGACAGAATCTGGGAAACCACTGGCCAGCCAGTCTACCCAAAGAAGTGAACACCAGGCTTGCAAAAAAGCTTAAGTAGAGAAGTAATGTTGACCTATGGACTCCACATAGGCATTCACAGACATGCACACTACACACACTAGCACCTCTCCTTCAATGTAGAAAACTATTAAGTGATGCTAGGCATGGCAGTGCATACCTGTAATCTCAGAACTCGGTTGGCTGAGGCAGAAGGATCATGTGTTTGAGGTCATTTTGGGGCCAGATGGCCTTTTTATAATGCATATTTAACAAAGACATGATGCTACATGCCAAAAGAAGTGCTGGCCTTCTGAGGAAAGAGGTCACCATCAGAGCTCAGATACCATCTCTGACTGAGCCAAGGTTCTCTGCACAAACATCATGTGTTTTGAACTGCTGAGTTATCACTCAGGCCCTCTTCAGCTCAAGTTTTCACTTTCGTTCAGATTATAATTGGCGAAGGGTCCTTCACAGTTAGTCGTGTTTTATGGAAATCAGCATGCATCTACAAGACGTATTTAAACATGGGTCCACTAGAATATATTTATTTTTATTTATCTTATTTTGTGTGTGCCTNAACATGGCAGCATACCTGCCATTGCCTGCTTATGGTGGTGAGAGATCAACTTTGGGAGTTGGTGCTTCCCTCTACNATGTGGATCTCATGAATCAAACTCAAATTTTCAAACTTGGCTGCAGGTAACCTTTGCCCATTGAGCAAAGGCTACCCATATTTTTAATAAACATAACAATGAAGAAAAACACAAAAGATTTTACACAAAATTCTTTATTGCTACTTGATTATACAGACACAAGGAAACACAATGNCTAGGCTCAGAGACTCATTAACGAAATAAAGACAGAATTCACCAGAGGACATTTATAATGCAGTTCCTAGGGACTGGTAAACCTTTTGGACAGGATAGGGACCTTTGTCCATCTCCTGGAGACCTTAATGTGCAGAAAGCCAGCAGAGGTTGGGAGCCCTGAAGGTTAGCACCCCGCAGTGTGGTGGCCTACAAGCTGTGCTTGGTGGTATAAGTCAGTGACCTCAGCAATCATGGAGTTCAGGGAAAAGGACAAGGAGTTCAAGACCAGCNTGGGTTACATGACACCATTAAAAAGAAAGAAAGAGAATGCAGGGAACTGTTCCTTAGAGAACAAAAGGTTCCCATCCAGTCCTGACTGGATCCACATTTTGAAATGTAAAACTGTCTGACTCCACTAGACAGCCAAGTCCCATTGCTTTCCATGTCAAAGTTAGCCCCTGTGGTCTGACCCTACTGCACACCATTTTGTTTCCAACATATTGAACAGTGTCAGAAGACATGTGTTCAGGATCCCGTTGATGGGAGACTGTCCATAGACTTTCACTTTTAGGTATCCAAAAGCAACTTTCCCCTATTTACTGCCAACAAAGACAAAGTGTGGTCTTCATGCCATAGAAACAGTGATGACAACATTCAAGGCAGAACTGAGTAGCAAAGAAAATGCACCAGGGCTGCCTTACAGTTCAAAGTGTGTTCATGAGCATCTGTCTACTTGGGTGACATAACCTATACCATAGCACTCCAGAGGGGCCAGGTACAACTCCAGGGTCAGCTGACTTAGGTTGCTTATGTAATACAGAAGGTCCTTTAGGACCACCATGGATATGTCATTGTCNTAGAAATTGAACCTCGTGAGCTGATAGCACTGGCTCAGGGCAGGGAAGAGAGCACTGAGCTGAGAGTCCTTCATGTTACAATGTTCTGATTCCAGGGCCNGCAGAATGTCTGCAACACTCTCCAGGAAAACTCTGAGAGGCACAATACTCAGATCAGATGAAATGACATCTCCCATCCCAATTCCAGATGTTCGAGATGATGGAGGCTTGGACACTGGGCAAAAGAGCTCCAAGTCTGACTCTGAGAACTTGCAGAGAGAGATGGGAGATGGACAGGGACTCTAAGGGGGTCTTCGGATACCTAAAGGAGAGACCAAGGGATTAGTTTGGCACATAGTGATGGGGTTGACCTAGAGTGGAGAAGAACACATCCCCAGGGCCAGTATGACCATGGGATAGCAGTGAGCACCTCACTTAAGTCATACCATTCTAGGCTGCAGCCAGTCACCATCATGGTAAGACTCAATCATTATTGTGAAATGTACAGTGGCTACCAGACATCAAATACCCTCTAGTCTATATGGGAAAAGAGAAATGTTTGCTGTGGTAGCAGAAAGAGCTCTCCCTTCTTCCTTACCTGAACAACTGATTCATGTGGCCACTGAGAAAGTAGATGCCAACCATGTAGAGATGCTGGAGACAGTTGAGTTTGGAGAACTGAGAAATGAACTTGGTGACTATCTTCTCTGTGTCTGTTGGTATATTTATNAGATTGAAGAGGTTCTCATGGAGTAATGTTAAAAAGAGCTTGAGAAGATTTCTCATCTGGCCAAGGCAAGGTGTGAAANGTGCCAGTGTGGACAGGCTCCACCCTGTATGCAACTCCTTGACACAATCCGGCTGGAAAATCTTCAAGACCTTCCTGGCAGTGTACATGGACAATCCCCAAATCTGCAGTTTTCATACAGCACAGCTGCAGGGAACCTCTTCTCTCCTGNGCCCACTGCAACAAATATGCTTGGTGTTCATCCTGATTGAACCCAAGTCAAAGTCTGTGACCACCTTCAAATGCCACCTCCNTGCATATCTAGGAAGGCGCTTTGTTCTTTGCTTCTCACACACAGCCTCTGCTGATGCACTCTCCATCCTCTCCTTCAGCGCATCCATCCCAGAAGCCATGGTGCACATTCCTCAGGTCNAGCACTTGAAGCTTCTGCCTCCTGTGAGTAGAACAGAAGTGTCAGGAGATACAAAAGACGGAACCCAGAGCCAGCTTTTCCTAGGCAGCTCCGATGTCAGCTGTTCCCTGCTCTGTTGTGTCTTCTACATATATATAGTTTCCAGTGCTGGGTCTCCACACAGTAACTCCAGCCAGCCAGGCAAAGGCTCTGGAGACCTGCCCAGCTTCATCCATTCATTACTCTGGACTTCTGCTGTCACTGTTTCTATTAGCTGGTGGAGACACAGGACCTGACCCATTCTNCTGTAGCTAAATCAGCTCCAAGCTGTGCTGCATACTTAACAGACATTTGCTACAAGGACCCTTGGAGAGCTGTCCAGGATTCTGCAGCTCGACAAGATGATACCAAGAGAAGCCGCTGACCCACCTTTGACTTCATTCTCCATTAGTCCAGATATCCCTTCCCTACATCCAAACGTGAGCTATTTGGCATTATATGGTTATTGCTTTATCTCAGGTGACAGTTTCCTGTCAGCTGCATGTCTACACCATCCAGCACAGCTTGCAATGTCTTCACATCAGNGAATTTCATCAGCCCTCCCACATGCCAGCCAGGCTGCAAACATTGCCTTTAGTATCTTNGCATGTCTGCCAATGAAGGCTGCGTTGAATAGTGGTGGGAAGAGCCCCATGGGCAGGTGCTGCAGAGCAGAGATGGCCAAGGCCTCTTCCCTCAGCAGGCTCTGCACTGCTAGTTGTAGGAGATTAAAGGCCTGAGCTACTAGAACTGACCANTTTTGGTGTTCATACAGGAGTGGCTCTAGAGGCCATCAAGACTAGTGGAAGACTTTTGCCCAACATAAGACAGTCAACTTGGTTTACTACTATTTAACTTGTATGTGTAGGGGAGGATGTTAGGATTCTGGTGCGCTCCAGCTGCATGACTGTACACGCCCAGTTCAGGAGCTAGACAAGGGGGTCTTGAGTCTTACGTTATCAGTGTGTGCTGGTGACTACGTGCACGCCAAGTGATCACACAATCTGCACATGCTTAGCATAGAGCCCACCTGCACCTTAAAGAGCCGTGACTCAGACCCATCCTCTCTCTGTGTTCTGTTCTCTCTTCCCCCCACCATCTTTCTCTCTCTCTCTGTCTGTGATCATTCCCCAGGACTGGTTCTCTTGTCCCCCTCCCCCACCCACCCCTGTTCTTCTAATAAAGCTCTGATGCTGGATAGTCATGGCCGTGCGTCATGACCATTCCGTGCGGTAATCAGCCCCGATTATCATTCTTCATTGGTGCCGTTTAATTTTGTATTTTTTCTCTCTCAGCACTGCAGTCATGGGACCCGGGGCTTCCTCCTCACTGTTCCACTCCTCTGTATTGCTTAATTATCCACTACAATTTAAATGAGTTACATAAACATAGTACCTTAAACGAGAGCAGAAATATAAAATATAAATACAGTATAACAAAATTAACTTTAAATTTGTATCAATAAACTAAAATCTAGAGCCATGTAAAATATTTTACACACATTGTTGCTCTTTAAAAATCGATTCGATAATCTACCCTTTCATCCTATAGTATCTATATCCTATATTTCCATGACATATCCCCCTTTCTTCTTTTTTAAAAAATTTTCCCCTTTTCTGTTTAATTAAAAAGGAAGTTTAACTTCTTTATTGCTTGTATATATTGCATATAGTTATTGTACTTATTGTATATAGTTTTTCTTGTATTAGTTATAATTTTTTTATTATATTTTAATTTTATGAGACACAAAAGGGGAAATGTGGTATTTTATATGTGCTGAAATGTGGTGATATTTTATGTGTGTTAATAAATAAACCATGATGGAGATCGAGGGGGAAAAGGCCTGCCATTTTTAAGTAAACCTAGAAGTTTTAGGTTCTAGCCTAAACCTGGTAGCACACACCCTTATTCTGATCACATGGCAGGCAGAGTCTCTGTGTGTTCCAGGAAACACTAGGAAACAGCCAAGCGTGGTGACACACGCCCTTAATCCCAGTACCGACCATAGAGACCAGGAGGTCCATACAGACAGGCAGTGTGTGACAAGGAAGTGAGGTAGNTGGGCTAAGAGCCAATGAGAGGGCAGAAGAGGAACAGCAAGGCAATAAAAACCTAGGTAGACAGAAAGTCGGGGCATTTTGGAAGGTGCAGAGCTGGTGAGGTGAGGTAGCTGGTGGCTGTTCCTGTTTCCCTGATCTCTACGGCTTTTACCCCTGCATTTGGCTGTGTTTCTTATTGAATAAGACCGTGTAGAAACTGGTTTACAGGGCCAGGTGTGACTCTGAGCTCCTGAACAGTGAGTGTCCTGTCTGGCTCCGCTGATGCTTTTATAACCCGTTACTACTCACCAGG